>WAAG01085844.1:54334-99143 GCA_013390105.1 Tichodroma muraria | reverse complement strand
CTTTCCTCAACACAGTCCTTGCCATAAGCAGCATGGAAGGAAGGGCAACTGGGTCTCAGTACATTTGGATGCCACTGGCTCTTCACTATATGGCAAGAAGAAAAAATTGTGGTAATCAAGCTACACTAACGAAAATTCACCCCTATAAACAGGACCCTAAAGCGGAAGATCAATGAAATCTTCTGAAAATCCCTCCCAACTCCAGATCACACCTGGGCTTAGCTTGACGAAGAAAGAGCAACATTTAAGACAGACTTGTGCTAGTTAAGCACTATTTGTAGCTCTGTTTTAGAAGCAAACACCTTAAGGCTAATGGTGCTTACCCATGTGCATGTTTGCCAACATATGGGCTGTCTCAGGTTTCACATACTTTTTGGTGAGGATGTGAATGCGCTCCCTAATTTCTAACAGTCCCTATGGGCAGCTCAACATTTGACATTCTTTAATAGCATGCCAGCCAAAAGACAGGCTTATGAGTGCAAGGTGCAAACCACAAAACTTTACTTGAAGCAAGCCTTGCAATTGTTACACACTGACCCTGAAGGCCAAGCTTTTGGAAAGGAGCTAAATATTAAATAAAAAGCATAGGAATTTTCATTACTAAAAGGAATGGTTACTCCTCAGGCCTCGACAGTTTCAGTCAATCAGAGCAAGTAACAGAAGAAACATATTAACTACAGCAGGGAGTGTCCAGCAGCTGATAAATCTTGAACAAGTTACTAGCTTTCCTACATACAAAATTTCTGGAAGGAAAACAGATTATATTTGAACTCAAGGAAAAGTTCTTCTGTACTAGAAAACACCACTGATTTTCACAGACTCCCTAATTTTGGACAGTAGTGCTTCTTGGATATTGCTTAAGAGCTGGTGTTGGGTCTAATCAGGAGCAGCCACAGTCCACAGTAGATCATTTGCATTTTTTCACAGTGCCGAGAATCAGAAGGTCAAAAGTGCTGCATGGGAGTTTGTCAGAAGCACAAAGGGTTCTCCACTAGATCAAAACACCAGAGGAACACTGCCACCAAGCTTGCAATGTGCTTTCACCTTGCTCTCTGCAAAATATTTTTCTACTTTCCCCATGTACATTGTTTAACAAGCCCAAACCAACACTAGTAGCAGGTGTCATCCTGCATTAATTTAACTGGACTGCTGGTGACCATTACCATTCCCACTTTAGACTGAGAAGGCTCCAGGGCACACAGACTTCCCTGCACAAATCTCTTCATTCTGGAGCCTGCCCAGCTCCCAGCACAGCTGCCCAGTGTGGGAAGGGAGTTTAGGTGTCTCCACTGCGGGGGCTTAAGGGCTATAAATGTGTTATAATGCGTCAAATGATTGGTTCATCCAGTCTTTAACTGGCCAGCAGTTTTGGTTTTAGATTAAAAGTGCTTCTGCTGATGAGAGAAGAAAGAAATGACACAAAAAATTCTTGTTGAACATCTCTGCCCTAGCGCAGTGGCATGTGTTTGGCAACACTGCAGAATAAAAATACACATGCTCTGTGCAGACAAACTCATCCTGGCAGATTGAACAAAGATTGCTCCAGGTCTCTAGAGATCTCTTCAATCACAAACTAGAAAGTGTCCTTCATTATAATGAATCCTACCCAAGTTTATCTGGAAGCATACTTCTCTCCAAAGTTCACAACTACTCCATCCTGGAGCTGCCTCAGAGAGGCTGGGAGCTGGCAAGGTTCACAAAGACTGAAAACTGCCTTGGGAGTTCAGCATACCCTCTAGCCCTCTAGGAAACTCAGAAGAAGCAAATTTGTGCTTCAGGAACCCCTGAACCCAGTTCAAGTAAAAAAACAACAAAAAACCAAACCCGAAAAAACCCCACACAAAAATCCCTGCCAGCTGGCAACACGATACTCCTGTCTTGCCTCTTCCAATGATCCCCTGGCTGCTCTCCTCAAACTACAGCACAGAGGAAACATTACCTTCAAGTCCCTGTGCACGATATCATGCTGGTGAATGTGATTCACACTCTCCAGTATCTGATGAATACAGTGGCTGCAAGATAAAAGGGAGAGACATACAAAGTTATGCACACACATTTAACATCTCATCTCAGAACTATTTCCCTAACTTTTATATTTGTACTAGGGGGCATTCAAGATCTCATCCTGAATCTCCTCATCGTGACTACTGGATGCCACAGCTCAGCTCCATCACAGCTGAACAACCCCAGCCCCCCCAGCAACAGGATGCCAAACATCCTTTCCGTAGCAGGACCACAAAGCCTCTCTCCTGCCTCCCATCATTTTCTTCCTTCCCTTCCCATCCTACTAAGCCTCTCACTTGTTCCTGCAGCCAACAGTGCCCACCCCACACAGAATAACCAAGGCATCTGAGTATCTTCAAACAGCAGCTGAAATTGTGCAAGCAAGACCAAATCGCTCCAGGAAACATTCCACTGGGCTAGACCCGAGCAAAGAATAAACTTTGGGAAAGCAGCAGCCTCCCCCAGCAAATTCAGGATGACGACGCCTGGGCGCCTGCCAGTTTGCAAAGCTTTCAGAGCAGCATCTCAAGCACTTTATATACACAATGTGCACACACGCCCGCTTGCTGGGTGCCTTTTAAGTACAGATCCCACTTAACGGGTTAGTAATCTGAAAAGCAGACTCATTCCGTTAAGTGCAGCATGCTGCACTCCCCCAGCTCGCAGAAAACCCCGTCTCTGCCATTCCCACTGCTGCAAACCACAGGGACAAAACCAGGATGCTATTTACACCTGTCGCATAATGACAGCACAATCCACCCATAGGTGAGATTCCAGATTGGAACCATCTCTTCCACTAAACATTTACTTGGCTCCCAAGGGTGAATGTGGAATGGAATAGGGATCTTGACAACTATGGCTGTGCAGTAAGCATGCAGATGTGGACAACTCAGAGAGGTCTACGTCCTCACTGTAGGAAGTCTCTGACCCTTCACTGACTTCTACAAATCTCAGAGGAACAAATTTGAAATAAGTGAAATATTTGAGGGAAGGAAAAAAGGCTATAGGAAAAGACGTGAAGAGGGTGAGGAGAGGAAGAGGAGAGGAGGTGCAGCACTGCGGATTTGCTACCCGCACCCCTCTGGAGCTGGCAGTATGATCCTCAGGGTCAGAATCCATGAAAATCTCCCTGCTCCCAAAACAAAAATGTATAATTAGAACAGAGCTGAGTCTGAGCGAGAGAGATTTTCTGGCCAAAAATGGCAAAAGTGTGAGGTGTCCCAGGCGAGCCAAACACGGCAGATTGGCACAGACCTCGCTCCCTCGCTCTCTCAGACTGCTCTGGAATTCAGCACAGCATGGGGAGAGAAAGGGAGGAGTTTCCCTCTGTCATCTTGTGGGCACTTGGAGACCTGACCAGCTGACAGTCAGAGGGCTGAGCACCCTAAGGGGGGCTCACCAGAGCAACGGACAGTCCTCCTTTTCCCCTAACCCTGCCATAATTTTCCTGAGCAGTGTCAGTCACTGACAGCTTTTGAGCTCTTCAGGGAACAGGCACTGGCAAGAGGAACAGGGGAAGGATTATGATTGATAACCTCAAAACTTCCCAACTTCAAGGCAGAGCAGCATGATTGACTGTGTATCCATTTGAGATGTGGCGCCTACAAGATCTGTACACCCCACTGAAAACATCTATGGGGCTCTCAGACCTCTCTGCCAGGAGCTTCAGCAGAGCTGATGAGTTCACTGGCCTTCCCTATCACCAGATGGGTCCTGGCAGAGCACGCAGGGCAGTGCCTCATTTGAAAGCCTGCAATGCCCAGAAGACAGAGGCTGTAAGTGAACCATGGAGAAAGCAAATAAGTGACTGCAGACTCCATTAGCAGTACCTACACCAACACCCCAGGTCATGCTCTCTTTCCTTCCCCGCACTCGGTATCATCGTCTTTCACGTACTGACTGCCAAGCTCAACCTGCCACAGTACCCATTACTTCCTTCTTACTCCTCTCCTCTCATGGCTCCCCTGATTTCTGCTTCAGCAAGAGTTAGTATGGGATAAGGACATGACTGCAGAATAAGCAGGGTGAAATGTCACCATTGGGCCACTCCCAGGCCATAGAAAAGCAGAACAGGAGTGGCCTAATCCCAGCTTTGATACCAGATGCTGCATGTCCAGCAGATGGATGGGTCAGACAACACCCTCAGCTACTGCTGCACATAATATCCACCCTGTATAAACAGGGACAAGCACATGCCACTTCAGGGAACTCGCACGTGGGAGAGAGGGGACACATTCAGAAACAGAAGGGCACAACTCCAAATCTTTTTAACATTAAAATATGAAGGTTGCTCTCTCGTATTGTGCCTTCTGTCACTGCACTGACCGGCTGATGGTCAGAGTGGGCTTCCACAGAAACACAGCCTTGAAAGCTCCCTTTCCTCACTGCCCTATAAACCATTACCTAGACACAGGCAAATCAAATGGATCTGCCCAACAGCAGAGGCACATCACTGGAAACCTTGCTAGAAGAAGAAGGCCAAGCAGACAGCACCCTCACAGCCCTCCTTTATGTTTGGTCAGTAAGGACACACTCTCACCACCCACCACAAAGTCCAGGTAGACAAAGCTGCCAGCAGTGGCTCTCTCAGCAAAGAGCACAGCATCTGCAAGTGGCAGAGACAGCAATGTCTGCAAGCGGCCAAGGGCTAGAGCTGTACTGAGTCAGGCTGTCTGGTGACAATAAGTTCATGCTAATAGCAGAAAGAGGATTTGTTTGATCCAGACAAGGGGCAAGAGTGTTAGAACAAAGCCATGTGCAGATCAGCAACAAGGAAACTCATTCCACTTCTACATGTACATGGAACAAACATGGAAGGGTCTGGAAACACTCTTACCTGGCATCTGCTTCGCTGTAATACTCTCTAGCAACAATATCTTCAAAGAGCTCCCCACCAGTAACCCTGGAGTGCAAAAGAGCAAAGGTTGTTACAGAGCCCATGCTTGTGCAGTTAAAGGCTGCACAAGACGTACATGGCCACCCACCTGGGCCCTTTGCCACAGCCTGAGTGGGATACTGCGTAACAGGGGAGCCAGGGCATGACAGGGCGTTACAGGGCTCCACCACCATGGCACCAGCACTGCTATATCCACACAACTGAGCCCTTGGACTGTCTTTTCACCAGCAGAGTACAGGACACTGCTGACACACTGTGCATGACCTGCCCTCGCACCTCTGCTGAGCTTAGCATATGCTGAGCTTGGGAAGGACAGCCCTCCTCTGACCCCTGTTGCTGCCTCAGAGACAAAAATCAAATAGTCTCCATACACAGAACAGACATTCTTTGCCATCCCACACCTACACCTGGTGCCAGGAGCCTTCCTGGTCTGTCCCCACCACACAGTCAGTGGATTTTTATGAAATAGGCCAGAAGTATTTACAGGTCTCAAAAGAGAAAGGGAGAATAATACTAAAGCAGGAAGCTTTTTATTCCACTCTTAGTCAACCATCAACGTGCCTGCATCACTGGTGAAGCATCAGAGACAGACACTTACAGATCAAAGACGAGGTAATGGAAACCTTCTTCTGAAATACTGTCATGGAGTCGCACTGCAAAAACATAATCAAGAATTGGAGATTTACAGAGCATGTAGCAAATATGACACTTCACAAATCAAACTCATGCACACAACCAAGTTCTCCCTCAACCCACTCAGTCTATTAATTCCCCATGCCCTTTACTCGGTGTGCTCCCTTAGTGACCTATTTCCTTCCGTTATCTCAAAGGAACAGATGGGTGTCCTGCACATAAATTCACCCCACTCCAGCGTCGAAACAAGCTCTGAGTATCTTTGACCTCCTGTTCATTCTTCCTCTCTAATGTTTCAGTACCCTCCTTTCACATCTACCAACTTTTTCCTACATGTTCATATTCTGGTATCTTTCCCAATCCATTATTTCCTAAAACAAACCTTTTCCTGAGTCCCAAAACAAGCCCTCAATCCATAAACTGACTTCTGACCCTACCTGCATGTCAGTACCATTGGTCTCCTTTCCGCCATTTATCTGTAAGGCTCAACGATGTTCTCTTCTGTTACTTCTTTTTTCCTCACTTATTTCTGACTTACACTGCAAATCCTTAACCAAAATTCAGAACCAGCTTTTTGTCTCATTTTTCTGACCTGCTTGTTTCCAAAGACATATTTGATCACATTCCACTCCTCAAAATTTCATCCACCTTCAGCTATCCCTCCTTAATTCTGCTCCTATTACCTAAATTAACTTTCATCTTTTACCATTCCATGTCCCAGGCCCATGATGGGCCGCTATCCTCTGGTATTTTGGGATCTCTGAGGTTCTGTTCCTCTTTCCCCATGTTACACACAGGCAATAACTATTGCATCTATGCATTCAGCACGGTGCCCTTTCCTCTTGTTTGAATCAAAATCTCCATTTCTTTGACCATTCTTGGATACCTAGGCACTATTGTAACCCAAGAGGAGAAACTTCACATGGCTACATAAACCCTACGTTTTGCTTTTTTCCTCTGCTGCAGAACTTCACTCTTTTCCCTGCCAATCAGTCATAAGTTAGCAATTCTCTTTGTCTCAATTCCTAAATCCTCACATCCTGACTAGAACTCTTCACATGACCATCTATAGCCTTTGCCTATTGATTCACCTAAGTAAAGCAACTAGCTGAGACAAGACTGGGTCTCAGTCACTTTAACACCCTGTAATTGAGTATTGAACAAAGTAGTGCTGACCGTTCTCATTGTTACAAGAAAAATCTCATTATTCTGCTCTGTCACTTCAGTGAGACCTTTGCCTCTCTTCCCTATCTTCCATTCTCTTCCACATAAAATGCAGGTGACATGCCTTGATTTTTCCAGCATCAAGATTTTCTCTCTGTCAGTACCAAATAGTCCATTTGCACCTTTTATCAGTGCATGACGTCAGCTACCATCACTGTCTTGGGAATGTTTCAAACTAGCACTTGGCACATATAGAACAGCTTTTGCACATGTTGTCAGTGCTCTTCTCTACTCCTCCTTGCAGCTCTCCTTTGTTAAGGCACCCTTCCACATGCATGCAAACACTCAAACACAAAAGAGAAAGTAGCACAGATGTGCAGAGACCACTGCCAATACCCTTCCTCAGAGGACTTAATTCTTTCCTTGTCCTTTTTGCCTGTTGATTCCCATATTTTTCCTCCCTTTATCTACAAGCTCTCTGACCTGGTCCCTTGGCCAGTTTTCTCTCCTTAGCATTTCTACTGCGTATCTAACTGCAGGGGTTTGGGAGGAGCACTCCATCCAGCAAGATGCTGCAAACAAGTCAGTACAGCATTCAGGAGCAACACGCTCTTCCTAATGGGTGAGAACAGACACATCACCCTGGTGAACTATGTCCCGTAAATCACTTGCTGCAAACAAAAAATTCTTCCAAGTAAGCAGTTTCAATTGGGTTTGTAATAACTTTACTGCAATACAAATTTGTGTTTATAAGAAAACTTGCCTCCCGAGCACTTGGCAGAAACCAGCAGAGGTGGCATTACAAAAATACAAGTGAGAAAAAAGGTATTTCCTAGGAGAGAAGATTTCCATTCAAGATTGGAAACAGGATGGAAAGCAGCTGAAAAAGACATTTGGATTTCCAGCGCAGGGCAATTTTCACTCCAGTGAAGACTGTGTGAGGTGAAAGCAGGACAAAAGCACATCAACAAGAGCTGAAGCCCGAAACACAGGCAAAAGTCTGCGGAGAGACCTTATGAACAGATGGAGAAACTTCAAGGAAAGCTGAATGTACTAACAAGGTCATGGTTGGTGATGCTCAGTGGGCATGAAAAAGCATTCTCCTTTCTCTGGCACCTGAATGGTCATCAAAGCACTGCAAGAAACACCAAGCACAGAGGAGAGTGGCATGAGTGGTGTCACGATGGAGGAGTGCAGCCACCAGCACACTGAGAACAGTGGCCTTGAAAAAGACATGCAAACATGTCTGCAGGTAGAAGTGAGGAACAGTGAATGATAAACTTTGACGCAAAGATTCGGGGAGCAAATTACATCAGAAAATAAAATGCAAATGAGCTGACTGGTGCTATTCCTTTGTCCTGAGGAGAGCAATTTTGTCAGCTACATTATGAAAAGGGAAGGAAGTAGCAATTCAGCCAGCAGAGACTGGCAGAAGCAGCAAAAAGAGCCTGCAAGGACAGTAAAACACTACTTGCATCCTTAGGTGAGGAACCATGACAGGACGACAGAGACGGTTCATAAACACTGACATTGTGTACCACCCTAGGGCTGCACAGCAAAAGAAGGCCTTGAAGGCAGGACACAGGTCATTAACTTAACAAGGGAGCTGCCTCCTCACAATAGCCCACAATGATGCTGGAACAAAATCTGCTTGGGATTTCTTCTGCTGAGGTAACAGAGCTCAGGGAGCAATGGTAGAATAGCAAAATCCAGAAAAGCTGTAGCAAAAATTACACTGGGCACTGTCACCTTGCACAGGAATAATTAGTGACAGCTCAAAGTAGTAGGCTTTAAGTGTGGAGGGGGACAGCAATGAGAGCAGTCAGAAAGCATAACAAAAAGTCTGAATATACCAAAACTCTTGTGACTCTCAATTCCAGCCCTAACTTCATACTGATGCAAAGAAACAAAAGCAACATCCAGTAGCAGAACAGAAATAAAACCTAGTATCCTTTCACCCTAAAGTTTTGCTTACCTACCATCCTGCAGAGCCACAAGAGCCTTCCTGACTGGCAAGGAGACTGCAAAGGACAGCTCTGAGGCCATGGTTCACTCTGCTGATATGCAAAGGTAAAACACCCTGCTCTGTACTACAGTGCTAACATCCCTAACTAAGAAATGATTAGCTTAAAAATATGACCTGTCCTTTCCAAAACTATTCAGCTAGTCCATGAAATGGCATATATTCAGAAGTAACTGAATGATAAAAAAACATTTTAAAAGTTTCTGTGCCTCTCCACTTTGGTGGTTCACAAACATGATCCACATTGTGTGAGTATTCACCATGAAGATACACAAACATCAGAAAACGTCTGATACCATCACCATCCAGACAGTACAGAGCTCTCTCTGCTTAAAGATAACCTGAGCAAATGTCCTTCATCTGAAAGCAGAACACAGGCTGATGAATGGCCAGTTCCAAGAGCAAAACTCAAGTACGGGGCTGTCCTCTTTTTCAAACATCTTCCCATGAAAAGAGGATCCCATTTCTTCCACAGGCTGCTGGTCCTGACACAGTCTAACAGCTCCTTTACTACCACAAGCTCAGCTTTAACACAGTGGTTGAGCAGAGCCCACAAGAGCTGCTCATATCTATATAACCTGTTGACAGAGGTTACGAGAGAGTGAAAAATATAATTATATGGAGACACTGGAGGGCAAAGTACTCCTGAAACCTGATTATCTATAATAAGAAAAACAGAGAAACAAAACCAGAAGTATTCATCCAGTTAAATTTTTCTTCAAAAATATTACAGCACTCTTTTTTTCTCTCATCAGGGGACCAGTGATGCATGTGTCAAGCACAGCAGGCTAGACAAATGCACACATCACAAGAAGAGCCTCAAGTTGCAGCAAGAGGGAAGTTGCACAACAGTAACAGAGTGTCTTTCAAAATATGACCAAACTAAAAAGAGATGAGCATTTGCCAAGGAAGCTCATCTCACTCTATTCATCAGAAAATGAGGTGGATTATTTCTATTAGCTGATTCTGTTACCCAGAAGCAGCAATTCAAACCGTATTTCCTTCTTAGCCAAACACTTTTAACACAGGGATTCTTATAGATGTAGGAAATTACACCCTGCCAACACCACTCACAGCTGGAGTCACCTGATGACTCTTCCTATCCAAAGATCTCTGATGGATGGACTACAATGGTTAGGTTCACAAGAACAGATAGAGAGGGGAGTAAGAAAGAAAACAGAAGCAAGTCAGATAACAAGGCACTAAATCAATTACAGGATATGGTGAAAGAGTTCACCAAAAATTTTACTCAGAAAAAAAAAAGGTCCCATCCACACACACAAGAAAAGGGGTTTTGTAGAGTTCACAAACACATCTAATTTTGTGAGACTGAAAAGTCTTACAGATAACTTTTGAAATAATGCCTAAAAAACCCAAAGTACTAGTAAGCACTGCCAGAACAAATGCTGTCCAAAGGAGCAGCATCAATTACAGACTGGTAGATAGAAACCTTTCCAATAAAACCAGCTGCTCAGTCAGCAGAAAGTGTGCATCATCACTTGGATGATATCTCCAAGAAGCACACAGATTCTGGGAGGAATAAGTAGTGGTTTCAATACAGCATCTTGATGAAACAATGTTTTCAGCAAGCCACAAAGAAAGCCTAATGGGTTTTTTTAAAGTATCTCCCAAATCTGGTACTGCAATGGCACTCCACCAAGGGTGATGAGAGTCTGCTACTCAAAGCTGTCCCTCCAATTTTAAATGTACACACATAACTGCACTGTTGAAGAGCTGTGAGGCATCACAATGCACAAGACACAACCTAGCTAACTGCTTTAAGCATCCTTTTCTTCCCTCAGTCTTCCCTCCAGCCTTATCCTATGTAAACTGATTTTACCTGTACAGGGAGCATCTCCCACAATGCTGGTCTTTTGGAAAATAACCTAACAACAGAAAAACAGTGATACTAAATGGCTCCCTTTCCCCAAAAACTCAGATCTTTAGCACACCCTGATGCAAGTTAGGCCAAGATTTTTTCTGTCTTGTGTGTGTGTAAGGTCCGAGGCCCTAATGCAATCCAGAGCATTTGCAAAGAGCCTGATACCACACTGAGTGGCTCAAGGGGACGTGCTGCAGTTACTGAACCTAACAGCTGCTGGGTACCAGGAGTTCAAGCACTTTCTAAGAACATCTGCTGTGAATACTACTTTTCCCTGCCTGCTGTCTTCAGAGTATCACTGGAAATCTTGCCTCAAGAACAGAACTTCAAAGTGTTTCAAAATCCTTGTGCACTTATTTAATTTTATAAAATAATTTTTTTTATTTTAGAAAGAAATAATACTGATAAGCTACTATATTAATGAGAGAAAATTAGGCATTTTAGTGAAAAACAGCAATGCAGTAACAGTCATGCCATATGGTTTGCATTCCATGCCTGAATAAAGCGACCCTGTACAGACAGCCTCAGCTTTCTGATGCCTGAGTGTGATACAAACCAACTGAACATAAGAGGAAAATCTCCTTCATAACAAACTGCATCAGCCTAACAACAAATGCAAATTGCTGCTGAGTCACGCAAAGCAAGGCTCTGTGAATGCAAAAGTTGAAGTGAATCATGAAGAAGTCAGAAAAGAGCTATCAAATTTTACAAAAATCCACCTCAACTACAAGAACATAAGACATTGAATAGCAACAAGCATCTCATCTTTAAAAGGTCATATCTAAAAGGCTAATTGGTATTGGGGCCACAAACACAGAATATGCCTAGCCTAGCTTTGACCCACATCTCCCTTTTACTCTGTCCAGTGTGCTGAATAACATTACCTTTTTACTCTTACATCAAGCACAACAGGCCAGGAGCATTTATGCCTGCCACATTAGCCCCAGGATGAACATTCCCTGTATCCCATAACCACAGGAAATAGTGAAGCAGGGCTGTACAGGGGCTTAGCCCATGGTTGGGGCAGGCAGGCTCTTGTTAACACAGAGTGATTTCTGGCAACCTGCTGCAAGTAAATATCTTAAAGCAAAGAAGTTTCCAAAGTTGCAACAAAAAGCAAGTACACAAGCAGAATTTCACAGGACAATTCCCAGTATCTTCATGCATCAATCACTCATCTCTGCTTAGGAAAAGGTAACGTGGGCTGAAATCTGCTGCTCCTACATATCAGAGGTCTTTGCCTGTCCTTAGGGGAAGTGTTCAAGCTACAGGTAATCTTGTCTGCTAAATCCAGGTTTACTGGTGCTCCTAAGTGTAAAGCATTTTGATACCATGGGCACATAAAGGACAGTACCAGCCAACTACCTCTGCACCAACACACATTGAGTGCAGTGTTAATGCAATATTTAGGGCTCTCAAACTAAGTTGCTGGTGTTGCAGAGCCAATACAACACAATGCAGAGATTTATGGTTGTCTCCTGGTCATGGTAATTGCAACAGAGGAACTCTTCCATGCAGCCGTAGTAGTGCAAACTCAAAAGTGCTCTGGGATCTTCTGGACTGAACCATGTTATTTAAACATCAGCCACTCATTGGGAACAACCACAGCTTCAGTTTTCTGCAGCTTTCAACCAGACATCAGACATCTGCCTGTATCATGGAGAAATGGAGGAGGTAAGAGATGCTGCAAGAGTTTATCTCAAGAGACTCTGCATACTAGAAGCAGCAGAATAAAACCGGGGGGTAAAACCTACCTGATGACCTCTTCCGTTGATACTGTGCCACCTGCCAGGAGGTGCTGAAACTATTACAAATACACATGGCCTGAGAGACTGCAAACTGAGTACGATCGTCCATGGCAGCACAAGTGACAAGTGAACTGACGCAGATGGCTACCACCCACACTCTCTGCTTCCCCAGCTGCTCACCCGCCTGGGCAGCCAAGACGGGACCTGTCCCACCATCCCCAAGCCTGGCTGTGTGCCAGGACACTTCCTGCACGCTTCACATCACCCAGGATGTCTGTCCTGCGAGGAGCCACCACCACCCTGTGACTGCCTGTGAGCTGGGTGCTCAGCTCCCACCCCAGCTGTTTCTCTAATTACATTAAACACGCAGAATTCAGCTGCAGCTGCTCAGGCTGCTTCCAAAAGGACTCTCCTTTTAATTAAAAATTTGCTATTAAAAAGCATTAAATTGTGTAATGCAAATAATCCTCTAGAAATCATCTGTCTCAGTAGCTAATGACCAGCTTTGTCAGAGCAGTAACCAGCAGCAGCAGGACAGTTAGCTAACAGGACATAGCAGGCTGCTGTTCACCAGCCCCTCAGAAACGTGTTCTCCTTCCCTCCTCTCCCAAATCTGACACGGCGAGGTCACGGTACGCTGGACATAGACCAGCTTGCTGTAGACTCCCCAGACACACAGCATTTCACACCAGCTGCAGTTCCAAAGCTTTGGAAAATGGAAGAGAAGGAGGATTTGTTAACACTCTACTCAGATTCAGGCAGAACCAAGCTGCTGCAGGCTCCACAAAGAAAGGCAAGGAAGTATGAAAAGGCCCACAAGCACAGAGGTGGGTTCCTGTCCTCCTTACCATTGTTCTCATTGTAACCTTTTTAACTCTCCAGCCCAAAAAAAATGAGGCTAAGGCAGTGCCCAGTTGGGAAATTCCCTTATGCACAGAAATTTGCAGCCTAGAAAGGAGTTGCAGGGAGAACAGTACCTCTCCTGTTAAGAAGCCTATCTTTCTGCAGATGTAAAAAGAAAAAAACCCACAAAATATTTCTAAAAAACATTTCAGTGCCAAGTAAATGTTATTTTTCCTTTGATTTTATAATGTCTGTATTGAAAAGCTGAAGTTCAGCATATGATACAGAACATTTAGAATGCCCTACTTAAACATTAGATGAGCCAAAAGAGTGCATTCACAGAAATATTTCCTGCTCTCCTGATAACAGTGCAATCACGACCATCCAGAATTGTTATTAATAATTTCCTATTAGCCACATAGCAGATAAGCAAAGTACTTCTGATAACCACTAGTATTATATGAGAGCTTTTTCTAAAAACACCCAAAATAATAACAAGCCAACTTCACTGGTGTCTCAAATACGCAGAGAACACCCACTTTATTAAAATTAATAAAATACAGATAGTGGCCATGACAAATTCTAGATCTCTCATACAACAGTCTGCATCTTGTTATTTCTGCCATCAGGGATGAATCCATGCAGGCAGGTGTTCTGTTCTGCCTGCCGTCCCCAAACCTTGCTGCGTGAACCTGATGTGCTCAACTCGTGCCTCGCATTGCCCAGGACAGCCACGACCCTTGGCACGGACGCGGGCTCTGCTCCAAAGGCCGCCTGTCGCCTCCAGGATTCCACCAGAGTGCAGCCACCCCCTGCTCCGCTCTGGCCTCGGGCAGAGGGAACCCAAAGGAGGCTCCCTCCATTCCTCAGTGTAGGGGGCAAGGCAGGAAGTAGGGGAATCCTCCTCCGATTTCTGCAGTACCTTTGAGCGCACAGAATCTGGCCCTCGTCCCATTATTTATTTTTTTAAGGGATTGCTTGCATACAGATAACTCTCACAGCTAAATAGATGAATAACGGAGTCCAAATATGTCTCTAGTACAGCCAGAAAGATGTACGGAATAAATATATCCCCTGGCAAGGAAAAAAATGCAATTATTACTCCATTCCCAAATTGAGATAGATTATGGAGAAATGGTTTTCTTAAAACTACAGGAAAAGCTATAGGAAGAGGTGGCAGTAAAAGAAGAAATCATGCAGACGTAAATAATAGTGAAAGAATTAACTGTGAAAATCAGAATGAGAAATTAAAAGGTGGACTACCTAGGATTTTGGGAAGCATTCTATCAGGCAAACGTGCATGGGCACTCACCTAAATCTCTAACAGCGGAGAGACTGGAAATAACAAATGGTAACTTGCAGCTCAAAGGCTCAAACTTTCTAGCAGGAACTCACTTCAGCTGACAGTCTGTTTGAGGGATTTTTGAGTGTTTGTTGTTGTTTTTTTTTTTTCTTTTGGCAAGGTAGGAGGAGAGCAGGCTAAAGGCATAAGTCCAAGAATATTATTGTTTGACCTCTTGGGAAGTGGAGCAACTTGCTGTCCTCTCAGACAGCCCCAGGACACCTCCAAGGAAAAGCTGCTCAGTAACTGAGAAAGTCCCAAAGCATAACTCTTACTACAAGGTCTCTTTTCCCCCCTACTCCACCTTCCCTACACCATCCCCTCTGCACCAGAAGCAGTCCTCCAGCAACAGAAATGGCAGGGCAGCAGATATAAACAGCCAGCCATGCATGGGAACATCCCACTTGGATACCACTGGGTATCCATAGGGAAGCAATCATGGCCAAAACACTGGAGAATCCCCAGCATTTTAACTATTCTTTGCACATCACATCCTTTCTGTCCCAACTGCAAAGGCAGTCTGGGTGCCTGCAGCCAAATGAAAACAAGGAAATCTGCTGTTTACAGCAAAACACAGCCTACGTTTTTTTCCTTGTTCACTAAGGAAGCAATTCAAATCTCTCGTTAAGGAAAAGGTGACAGGAAAACATTCCAAATGGCAGCAGGGGGGAAATACCGAAGGCTTTGTTATCAAGACTAGTATCTTAAAATGAGGAATGAGTGAACCTGAAGCTGTGGCTGACACCACCAAGACAATAAATCCAATATTAAGTCTGTGGACGTGATCCATGCACCCTTTTTCCTACAAAGGATCGTTAATGACAATTGTGGGATTCTCCAGCTGGGCTGGACACAGAAGCATGGCATCATTCTTTCTGTCTTTGCCCCACTTCACACCTTAATTGTAGCCATCATTTAAGGGCACGCAAACTGGTGACCTTTCCTTATACACACCCATCAAAATCACTCCCACAACTCAGAGGTACTAGGAGGACAGACCACTTGTCAAAGGAAATAAAACTCAGCTGGGTCAAAAGAAATTCTTCTAATTCACAGGAGATTTCTATACCATTTTCTTCCCATTTTAAATAAGAACACATCCAAAATTGTGGTTTTATGCTGAGAAGAGCCAACGGATAGAAGTTAAAATAAGAAGAATTCAGGTGCAAGCATATTTTGGAGAAGAAGTCTGAAGTAGGAAAAACCTGAAAAAGCAATAATTCTGATAGATGCTGATGGCAGCATTTCACCACTGCTATAAATTCCCTCAAAAAAATTAACTCTGAAGCAGTTCAGCAGAGGATACAAAGGCAGAAATCAGAAAAAGATTTTGGCTCTGGCTCTTGGGCTACTACCAACCTCTCTTAAAATATGTGTTTTTATTATTCTAGACCTAAGTGCATGCAGTTCTTCACAGCAATGGGCTGCCATGAGCTGGGGCACAATGACCAACCAGAAGTGCTCAGTTCCAACTATGAACAAAAGATATTCAAGAACTACTTTTGTACAGTTGGATTAAAAATACCTAAGAAAGAGTGCAGACCAAGTGGTGACAAACCCAGAGAAGAGGCACATATTTAGACTGCCATAACAAAGAAAAATTAGGAGAAGGGCAACACCTAACAACACAGTGGACATAATCCAAACAAAGAGTAGACTTCTGCTCTATACACTGAACAAGTCACAACCCTACCTTCGTGGGAGAACTCTAGAAAAGACTTTTTAAAACTATGAATGATGATTTTGATTGAATTTTGCATCGTTATTGCTTTGGGAGTCCTAAGACCGGAAACGTCATGTTCAACCACTTTTCTGAACTTCCTATCTGCACTGAACAAACCTGCAGGAAGATTCTAGGGTTCCCAGCTATGTCACTGCTTTAAACATTTGATGGGTAGCAGGAAGCATGGGAAAAAAATTAATGTTTCACAAGACAGTGTCTGTAGTGGATGAACTACAGGACTTAAAAACCAAATCCAGATTTTCAGACTGACTAAAGTTTTCAATTAGGCAGCAGACCAAAAGAGCTGTTCCCCTAAGCAGGAGTTGATATTCAAGACACTGTAAGGTTAGCTCTGATCTTAGCAATTGCACAAGTTTCAGTGGCATAACCAGCAAAGCATCTGCAAATGAAAGGTCAGGGCTATGAGTGTTCTTATAGAAATCTGCCTCTTTCCAGCAAAACAGGGATTAAGGGAGAAGCAGCTGTATCATTCTTGCCTACATGTTCACAAATACATCCATGTCTAGTGTCACAAGATCTATATGTAAGTGAATCACTGGAACACTAAGTTGTTCTAGAAGTGGAATTTCTCACAGAGCCATAACTCTTACCAACTTCCACAGGCACTTTCTCTTTATGGACAGTGGGGTTTTATGATGTTGTCTTCTGCCTCTTTTACACGCCCATATCCATATCCCATATCTCTTTTATATATCCCATATCCATGGGTGCTTTTTCTGAAAAGAACAGATCACTGACTGATCTCTGTCCAATTCTGCTGTATTTGATGACCATGGCTGGCAAATGGCTCTCTTTGCATGGCCAGAATGCAAAGTTCTCTAGAAGCTGTCAGAAGGAGAAAGAACAAGCTGAAATTTAGGGAACGAAGTCCTTCCTCTACTGAAGTCTGACCAGCTATAATGACACATTCCATATCATGCATACCATAAGTCAGAAATCATAAGAAAATTGCCTCCACTCAACTTTCTTTCGTCCAGACAAAAAAACCCTTATTGCAACACCAAGATTTTAGAAGGATTATTCCACTGTGATTACCTTGGCCATAATGTGCATCTAAAGACAAAGCGAAACACCCAACTACTGAGCCAAAGCCTGTAATCAGAGCTGGTATTTGATGAAGGCATGTTAGAAAAGTCATTTGAACATGTCTGAACATGACAGAAAGCAGTCATTCGAAAAAAAAAAAAAGAAACAGGAAATGGAAATATCACTACTACTTTGTACCTAGAAAAATCTTTATTTCATCAGAGTAGCAGTGTTATGGGCAGTGCATTGCAGTCCAGAATCAACTGTCCTGCAGTGAATGCATAAGACCACAAATTCAACAACAGGCTTGTTTTCTATCCTGTGTACAGTCAAGAGAGAAAATCAGCCTGCCTCACAGAGTTCTAACTTTCAGCCTTCTACCCCAGACTCACCACAGGCTCAGGTCTCTGTAGAAGAATGCGATTTGCTGCAACACAGTTTGCAACAAAAACAGTAACAACAAAACTTGAAATGGGAAGCAAGTGCAAAAGCTGCAGAATTCTCTACGGTTTGTGAGTGTTACTCACATAGCTCACACTGAGGCAACACACCAAGTACTCACCCAGAAGAGTTTACAACATGAATGCCAGCAACTAGGTGATTGCCAGTAACTGCTAATATACATTTTGAGGAAAAAACCTCACCACATCAGAATAACATGTTTCCCTTCTATGACAACGTAACAAATCCAAGGAACACGGAAGCAGCAACGCATGTAGCATCTGGACTTCAGCAAGGCTTCTGACAGCATCTTACATGCTCTTTCCACAAGCAATTAAGAAAAAGCATGCATTCAAAACCAGCTGACAACAGTGTATACAACTCATTGAAAAAAATATGCAAAATTGATCATTGGCAAACTGGAACAATGTATCAAGTGATATCATCAAGAGTTTGACTGGAGTCCAACAGTATTCAACAGTGTAATTAACTATCTACATGATTCAATATATGGCATTGTTATCAATAGACCACATTACTGTGGGAGTTGCAACCCTTTTACACTAACAGAAGATAAATCAAAATGGTTTTGACAAATGTGGACGGGGGAACCCACAGACTGGATTTCTTCGTGTCTTTTTTAATAAAGACAAAGGTAATATGTAGTTCAATAGGGAGCCTCATTTATACAAGATGGAAAAATTATTTGCTTGCCAGAAGTTGTGCAGAAAATAGTCTGGACCAATAATATGTCAAAAAACAAATGTGCGTCAATAATATATTTAAATGAAAAGCTTCAAATGCCGATGTACAAAACAAACATCTTTGGTGGGACAGGTGAAGCAATTCTTTCCCCTCTGGAAAGCACTAACATGATCTCAGTCATGTCCAGTTTTGGGCATCACATTTCTAGAAAGACATGAAGCAACTGGAGAGAGTCCAGAGAAGGAGGAGAGGGAAAAGGAAAAAAAAGGGCTGGAGGCCTAGAAAACATGACATACGGGAAAAGATTGAAAGAACTGGGTTTGTTTAGTCTGAAGAAAATGACTAAAAAGAGACATGATAACAATCTTCAAATATGTAAAAGATTGTTACAAGAACAAAAAACTACTTTTCACAGATAGTCCAGATAGAACTAGAAACAACAAGCTAAGAGAAAGGCAAATTATGTTTTTAATGTTTAACTGACAGAAAATGAAACATTTGAAGGACTGCCACCAGGGGCTGTGAAAGGATTAAAGGTTTTTAAGTACAAACATGCCTGAAACCAGCCAGGTATAAAAGATTTTCACAGGACTGCTAAATAAACTATCTTGAGATCTTACTCAATGCACTTTGGTTCTGTGTTGTAGGAATAAAAATTAATTCCTTTACTTTTATTTATAAGCACTCATTGAGTTTACAATGACTAGTTCCTTTTCTTGAAAGAAAAACTGTTCTTTCTAGGAAGACAAGAAATTCTCTGTAGAAAATGCAAGGACCACTGACATTCCCCCAAACTGTCTTTTCCAAACCACAACAGAACAGGAGACAAGCACTGCCAGTCATTGCAACTGTAGAACTGAACCAGGAATGTGATACATTTCTCTATCCATGCTGTTTACTTGTAAGAGTGGTTTTTCTTTAGTGTATAAGATTGACTCTGTGAGAGGTTTGGAAAGAAAAGATGTAAGAAATTATAAAAAGGAGAGATGACGGAAGTGAAGGTCAAAATATAAAGAGACATCACTTACTAAACTAAGTGTGGCAAGTTTTACAGGGCAAATGAAGTGCAACAACTAGAGTTTTAGTCAGTCAATACTGCCGAGCAGCAAGTTGACTGGCTAATATATTCATCAGTGCAAATTACTGCAGAAGGTGGCCCCTGGTCCTCTCAAGCCATACCTACACCACAACTACATTCAGAAGCAAGAAAGCTCTGGCTAATTAAAAGCTGCTGCTAAGGAACTTTGCATTACATGAGGTTCTGAGCTTGTGGAAATTGCTTGCTCATCACACATGGAATACAGTACAGATGCCAATCCATGGGATATGCTCTAAGGCACCTTCCCTCTCCCAGGCCTTCAGAGGACAGGCGCAAATGATTACAAAGCTGAAAGTCAGAAGACCAGAGAGACGCCCTTAAAGCATTATCTCCATTGACCGAGTTATGCAAAAGTAATACAAAGTAATACATCACAGTCTTCCCAGGAATGGATATTTAAGTGTGGTTTGGTATTTCTTAATGTTTTCTTAAATAAATTAGCTCAAATTAGCTCAGATCAGATTGTAGCTAGGATCCTAGAGGCTTTATTTATTTAAAAAAAGCTAAAAAGGGCATTATTAATGGTCCAAGCTTCCATGGTGCTTTGGAACTAGATAAAAATCCATGTCCTCTCTCTACATTTCAGTAAATAAGGTAGGGGTTTTTTTATGTTGTACCTTATTTTGCCTCCCTCTGTATTTTTAGGCAAACTACTCCCTTTGCTCCAGTACTCTTTTTTTTCCCCTTCAATATGGGCAATTTGGTTTTGGTCTCTTGTTTTCAGAGTAAGTGGCCACTGCAATGAGAAGAGCTGAAGTCTTAGCCCATCCCCCTTTAACTTTGGGCACGTCTCTGAATACAGCGTTTAAACTGACATGTCAGTAAGGGCCAAGGAGAGCAAACAGAAGATGGATGTGGGGAAAACAAACACAACACCTCGTTCCTCATTGCAGAATGTCAGAGGAGCAGAGTAGAGTCATGCATCACCCAAAGAGCAGGGACAGCTCTTCAGGGGTGAGCAGGCGGGAACACGGCACTCTTTGGTGAATGTCTGGGTCAGGATGCAAAGGAATGGGACAGGGCTGGATGCAGAATTTGTCAGAGAGATAAACTATTGAGGTGATTTCAACAGGCAACTTTGATGAGCTGTTGTGAACATTCACAATACATCAGTTCTCTTACAGCATGCTAGCTGAGACACATTGCTACTCCTGTCTCATCCCCACCCCTCTGAGCCCAAGGAAGTTTACCAATATTTGGATGCTTTAGAAGTCGGCAAATTCGAGCTTCACGTTCCAGTTTCTGGTGATCTGAAAGAGAATAAGAAACAAGGTGTTAGGCACCACAACTCTGAATTAAGCTCTTGCTCATATTCAACAGAGAGAGGAACACAGTGACCCAGCAGACATCCCGAAGGCTGGGAACTGCTGGAACGTGTATGTCTCCCAAAGCTTCACAGGCATTTCAGGCAAGGGCTATGCAGCCGAGGCTGCGCAAGGACTGCTGCTCCCACTACAGAGCCAGCACTAACTGGTATTGCATCCTTTGATTCAGAGTAGATGCAGGATGAAAGGCACGGCTCTTCCATCAGTTTCTCAAATACGCAAAGCCACTTCCAGTGAGACCCCTTCTGGGAGGTATCCCTTCTCCAAGGCTGGAGAGTTGGAGCAAAAGTCTCAGAAGAAATAGCACACATGAAATGGGAAAAGGAACTGCTTCCACTCCGAAGAAACACTGTGAAAGAAGGGCAGAGTAGGAGGGAGGAATACACACGTGATGGCTGTGCACAGCTCCTGCTAGTGCACAGCCATCACATGAAGTAGGGAATTCTGCCAGCTTCAGTGAACTGTAAAGGTAACCATACTTCAGTACCCATGGACAGACTCGCTGGTGAAATGCTGATCACGCACTTAGAAATCTCCAGGCAAGAAGTTCTGCTCAAATGCTAAGTATGCTTATTCCAGCCCAAAGGCAACATCAGTTCAAGCACGACATTCATCTGGATTAAAGAAAAATATCAAGGAGAGTAAAAAATGGTTTCTCTTCCCATGTGCAAGTTCAAGGAAAGGAAAAGGAGTTAGAACAACTCTGCCTTTCTCAGCCAAGAAGCAGGGGGCCTTTTAAGCGACTGAGAATTTTCACTACAGCAGTGGTTGACTCCTGAATTTACACTACAACAACCCCATCTTTTCCTGTGAAATGCTCACACAGGACAAGCACAGATTAACTGAAAGGAACTGAGGAAGACAATGTCTTTTAGGAATGCCTGGCAACTGCTAAAATCTAGACTTTTGTGGATGCAGATGCCTAGAACAAGACAAATAAGAATGCCCAGTCCTCGGACTTCTCCTTCCAGCCATCTAAAGAACACAGCAAAAGGGAGTAGCAGTCCCTGCCCACTCTTGACATCTCCTTTCTAGCAGATCTTCAGCACAGGTGTGACCGTGCATCCCTGTGACACACAGACCTTCACAGGAGTAAGCAGGACCCTTGGCTGGTTGGACTACTCAGCAGATCACTGGTAGGAATGTAGCACCCTTTGATTTATAGGAACCCCACTAGAGACCCACTTCAACAAAACTGCACTGCACTACTCTGCCTAAAAATTGCCTGTTCAGCTCCTCATTCTCTGCATCAACTTCCCTTCTCTCTGTAAAGGAGGCTTTGGGCAATTGTTCTCTTCCCCATGAGCAGCAGATAGAGACTGAGCCAAATCTCAGCACAGAACACTTTTCTCTCCCAGGCTGGGAATAGAAGCTCAGGGCGTTGCACGATTCCTGTCTTCTTTTCCACTGCTGAACTATAGAAAATGTCCCAATTAATACTTTATAGGGCTGAGATGTGCTTACATTCTCATCTGCTATTGTTCAGGGATGGGGGAAGGTAAATTACTCCTTTCATCTCTCCTTCCTTCTCAGTCCTGGAAATTATTGTTGTTGTTGCATATATTTTAGAGTTCTGTGCCAGAACCACTATCCAATAAAATACCAGCAGCAAGAAAGCCTGGAGAGCTTCCATGCTCCTGAGGCCTTGGTGCAGTACAAGCACTTTCTCAACTGCATTAGTTGGGAGGGGTGGGGGTGTCTTTGCTTCCCTTTTAGCAGCATCACTCACAAGTAAGTTTCGCAAAACACAGTTGCAAAGTAACAGACAGTGCTGCACACTCTGCACTCAGGACAGATTCTCACAGCAGGACAACAGCTTAAGATAAATTATCCACAGCCTGCTCGCATGCTTCAGCCTTGCAAATTCCCCACTTTCCCTCCCAGCTCTACTTGGAACTCCTGCAGAAGGGGATCCTTCATCTACCCAGATCACGTTGCCCTCATGCACAGCTATACTTGCTGAGAATCTGTTCCCAAGTACAAGGACACAGAGAAGCAGACAGCAAAAACAGCTGAGCAAAGGGGGAAGAAGAGGCAAGAGCTCACCACGTGCTACTCAGCTACCAAGTCTTGACAGTCAGGACAGACAGCTGACAGGAGCAAGGCTCAAACAAAATGACATAACCATCAAAATGCCATGGGAGATGTAAATCAAGAGCAATTGCTCCCCTGAAATCCTACACCATCGTGCAGAGGGAGGGGAGCTGGCAGGGCAGCTAGCGTTCATGGGCAGCAGCCACACCAGAACTTGTGACAAGAGGTCACCACCCCACACCCCATCCCTCCAGCACCACACAGCCTGGCTGGAGACCAGAGGAGGAGTACAGCACTCCGGTCACAAGGTACAGGAAACTATTTCTGGTCGGGGGGAAAGCATACCACACTCTTCTGTCTCCAGGGCAACAAAACAGGCCAACTCAAGCACAACTCACAGAGAAAAAGCACACTCCAGCCCCGGGAGCACCAGCCTGCAGCAGTCAGCCGCCACAACTGAGAGCAGCGAAAGGTCAGGCTGGGCGGGTTTCCTGCCGCGAGTCCTAGAGGATCACAGCTCCCGCTCCTGCAGGATCACTCGCCCTGTCCCAGGCAGCACCAGCACACAGCCCAACCAGGGACTTGATAAACGCTCCTCCACCCCATCCCCAAAGGTCTTCAGCACCTGGTGGCCTTTGACACGATGTAAACATTTGACTCTTATCAAATCGGCACCAGAGTCAATTTGGTACTTGTGGGGAACAACCTGGTACCTAACTGTGTAAGGAATAAAAACAGAACCTCAATTTTCTACCTTATTCTGCTCTAACAAACATTTATTTCCAGTAGGAGACAAAACATCCAACATTTTTTGAGTTCAGCAGAGCAGTGAATGGGTTGGCTTTAACACTTTTCTTATACAGGGTCTCTCTGAACTTTCAAATGCAAAGTAGTCTTAATTATATTAAAATAACAATGAAGAGATCCCTTAAAGAGCTTGTGAAGAAATAATTTCTCCTCCCTCTGCCCTAAAGATAAAACTTATTTCTCCAAGTCATTTGTGGAGGTGTTGATTCCTAATGCACAGTGAAACTACACCTCATAGCTAACAGGAGCACAACACCACATCTGACCTACCTTACAGGATTCTAGGCCTGGGACAATGGGCCAATTTCCCACCTTTCACAAAACTGTGAAATTCAACTAGCAATTTCCATAATTGGCCTAAAACAAAGTATATCCTTTAGAAAACATAAGGCTTCACATTCAAGACTTTAAGTGATAAATAAAGTCATACACCCACAGAAACTACTCCAAATGTTAGCTATCCTTCCTGTTAAAATTCGGCACTGCTGTTCCAAGTCTGAATTCATCTACCTCCTGCTTCTAAATATTGGATTTCATTAAGCTCTTTTCCTGCTACGCTACAGAGCTGTCTAGCCCTGAACAATAGCTGATGCTTAAAACTTAAGTACAGGATATTACAAACACTCATCTAATATTCATTTACTGTTTTCCAGCCAAAAAAAAAAAAAAAGAATCTTGCTATTTGGAAAATTATTCTATCTGCAGTCTGAAGCAATGAGTATCTACACAGACAGGGAAGTGCAGTCTATGTATCTCCTTTGTAGCAAAACTTAAAATGTAAATGCTTAAGAAGATGGTGCTTAAAAACAAGAGAAAACTTACCCGTCTTTGATACACAAACTGAGGTGTGAATATCTATTTATTTTTATCAGGCCTTTATATAATATAATTTTTGTATCTCTGTTCAGCATGTAAACCTACATTTAACCCAAGTACCTTTAACATCGTTACTCTGCAAACACAGCACTATCATTCTAATGATGTTACCGCTGGGTTCCTTTAGAACATTCCCTGATGAGAAAATGCCTTTCAAAAGAACTGGGATTTCTTCGGGATGGGTTTTGATTTGGCTAGGGATTTACTTAAATAGAAAACATGAATGGCTGTGTTAGCATCATTTGTAAGAGTTAAGGACCTATAAAAATGGAACTGCTCCATTTTTTACACAAACATGCAGTCCACTCACTGAGGCAGGACTCCTCATGCCCAATGGATGGACAGAAATGGATGTGCGCAGTCAGTAAAGTCACCGCTGTAAAAAACTCTAACTAGGAAGGTTAAAACAACAACCCTGTCTGAGTTTAGAAGACAGCAGACCAAAACCATCATAGCATGTCCTGATTTTCCACAATGCATCAAACTTCAGCAGATACTCAGGATAACTTGATGCTAAAGAAAGGTGCACCCAACAGAAATAAAATTCTAGAATCAGGTAACTTTACTTCACAAACACTGCAATCTCCAGCAGAGTGTGGAATATGACTGGCTTTATATTGATGCACATTTCTCACTCTTTGCTAAGAAAACAATTGTATTGTCTGACCAGTTCTGTCTGATATCCCAAGGATGTGGTGGGAGAGATGGATGAATAACACAAGACACGATTTCTGGGCTCCACTTTTCTCCAGAGAAATAGTTCCCAGTTTTCTACTCTAGCCACTACATGCATGGCTGCCTTGCAGGAGGTTCATCCTCACCAGGTCTTTCTCCTCCAAGGGTATCTTCGAGACTTGGAGAACATTTTCAGATACAGACAGGGTAGATATCTACAAATACCTACAAATATCCTACATATTTGGATACATATAGGATACATATCCTATCCTAGGATATCTACAAATCCCACTAGTCTAGAGCTACCAAGTGAGAACATTTACATAGCAACAACAACAACAAAAAGACAAAGAACAAGTTCACTGTGCCTAATCAGCCTGTTAGGAAGCTGTCTGAGGAGAAGGAGCTGCCAGGGAAGCACAGGGAGACCCGTCTGCATGGAACTGAGGTATGCTTGTGAGAGGCACAGCCTGGAGAACGACACCTACCACAAACCCAAAAAGGAGATCAGTCCCAAGTAGGCGGGGTGAGGGCCAAGCCCTAGCCAGAGAGCAGGAGGAGCTGCTTAGGTGTCAGGTGCCACACTGCCACCCTGCACTGGCAGCACAGCATGAGATCCTCCCGACTCCAGACAGAGCTGTGAGCCCTGAGTGACTCCTGCTCCCAAGAGATGCACAGAAGGGCTCTGTTTCAGCTATGGGCAGCTGCCATGTGAACATGCCCTCCAGCCTCAGCTTTACCACAAGCTCCACAAAGGATCACTGTCCAGGGAGGTTGAAAGAGAAGTGCCCTCTGTGAATCCCATCCCCTCCACCTGCCCAAGGAACACTGAAATTTATTGCTCTAGGAACAAATGTGAGCAAAAGCACACCTATTTCAGGTTATTCCCTCTACTGGCAAGAGCAAGTAGAAGTCAGCATTAAAAACTAACTGAAATACCGGACAAAACAATCATTGACATAAACCAAGATTTATTCATAAAAGTGATTAATTTCACACCTACCAGAAAATGAGGTGTAAAAATTTAATTCTTACATACTTTCTTCAAAAAGCATTAGAAACACAGCACTTTTTCAAAATGGTTTCCTGTGCAAAGGACTACATCTACTGCAGCATTTACTGGCTTACTTTACCAAACTGCAGTCATACTGAGGTTTTGTGGCAAAAGCTCACTCTTCATTTAGTACACCTGCCCTAAGAAAGGAAAAAGGAACAGGGGATAACTTTTAGCAGCCTAAATTTTAGCCACTCCAAGGAAAGGCCAGATTCTTTCTTAAAGCAGTAAAAAGCAGCATCAAGAAAACAAACTCTTAGATGTGAATCAGCTCTGTGATAAGAATCTATGTCATGAAGAAAAAAAACAGCATTTGTCCCTTTACAAATGCATAATCTTCCTATTCTCAACTGGAATATACAATCTAGCTACTCAATACTGGAGTCCACCTGTCTTCATCCTCCATTAAGACCATGCTCTGTCCTTGCTGTTAAAGGAGGCTTGCAACATTCCTGTGGGAACACATTCTAGATTACATTTCTGAGAATGGGAAGAGTCCGGAAGAAGAATCAAACTCAAAGCAATAAATTCAGTTTGATTGCTGTCATCATGCCAATTCCGGGAGATCGTCAATTGGTGCCAGCTGCTAAGATATCACTTGAGTTGCTTCAAGACAGAAATCGAATTTACATCAAATACATTTTGTAGTGCAAGACTAGTCTGAACCTTCAGGTTCCTTCATGGTTGTTTAAATTTAAATTTCCTCTCTGAAACATTCCCAGCAAAAGAGAGTTAGTTCCCTCATCCTGCACTTCAAGACACAGACTTTTCCCCATATTCTCTTATTTTTTCCAGCAAGACTATACTACAGAACAACTGAGACGTCTCAGCATTTGCAACAGGGTAGCAGAGGACAGTATGCCATACCACACCACCACCTTAAACAGGGATACCAGCAAGTCTCAGACTGACACCAGTTCCCCATCTGCAGAATTAGTACAAACAAACATAAAAAAATTACCCTAGACCTTAGGAATGACCAGAGGCCCCCATCGATTCAGTATATCCTTTCTGACAAGAGCTAAGAGCAGATGCCTAAGGAAAAATGCAAAGAAAATAAGCATAGAATGACCCCTGCCTCCCTCCCTCCCTCATTTCTATTTGTGTTTCTACACTGCCATTTCAAAGACCAGCTAAAATTAATAAATCTGTAGCAGCATACGACTGCCATTGCTGGTGACACTTCTGAAAGCCACAGTCTGCTTTCCAGCCTCTCAGTGCAGAATGATCCCAGTGCCACGATGTCTCAAGTGCGAGGGCAGAGGGGCTCCCACACCCAAACAGCACCCCCAGCACCTCTGCTGTAGCAGCTCTGCGAGAATCACAAAGTCACTGAGGGGAAGACACGTCTGGAGACACCTTGTGAAGATGAAAGAGCCAAGCTCCACTTTCCTCAGCCAGTGAAAGCTAGAGAAACAAGGAAGTGGCAAAATCCCCACCACTTGCCTTCAGCTACAGACAGAAGGAGAAGGTTCAAGTGACAACATGATACAATAAACAAATATAAGATGTCTTTCAAGAAATGCCGGCAAACATATTTTCTGAAAGCCTTCCCTCCAGCAAAACCACTAACATTAACACCTTGTAACAGCCTTTTCCCATGCTCTCACAACTTCACAGAAACAAACAACTCCATGTGTAAAAGTGTAACACGACCCCTAGCAGTACATATACACATGAATCTTAAAGACAGGCTGAAGTACACACTGTTGGTCACAAGCTCTGTTTACACACACAAGTATCTGTGAACCCCATGGTATTACTGTACTGGGAAACCAAAACAAATTAAAAGGAACAACCTACATAAGCTTAGCACAGTCTCCACTTTTCTGTTCAAGTAACGCAGAAATTAGACTTTGAACACCGCAAAGTAGAAGTCAAGATGGTTTAAGTAATTCTATTTGTATCTCAAATGAGCACTCTGAAGAGTGGGCCAAGGCAATTTATTCTCTTTTCCTGCATTTCATTATCTCGTACTTACCTTGCAAAGATAATCTAACTGAAGGCAGATATTAATATGTATACAACAGTGACAAAAGTAAAAAAGCTATTAAAAATATCTAGAAGAGAGGAATCTTTAAAAAGAAGTCATAGTGTACACCTTTGACATTGCACTTTCTACACTTGGTGTCACTCAAAGCTGCCTTTTCTATTCACATGTATATTTTTCAGTTTATCAGCTAACAACTTGTCCAAAATTTTTCTTTGAATTATCCAGCAGGTGGACCTGGAAAGGGAAAGAGAATTCCTATCCACCTGTTTCCAGTGGGAACATATATCCTCAGTATTACCTTTTGTACACCTTATAAAGCAAATCAGCAGCACACGGATGTGCACATTAAGAGGAAGTGGGGAGCTTGGGCTCTCACAGCCAACGGCAACTTTCCAGGAACTTCAAAAGATGTCAAATTAGTGAATCAGCACAGGCTCGCTGCTATAGGTGAGAGTGATCTCTGTCACAATTCATGATGTGAGCAGTTTAAGTGTGCTCAAGCCTAACATGCCATTCTTTGCCTACAAAGGCACAGATAAAGTCATATTGTGTGTTTTCACTACCTCAGAGAAAATGGTAACCATTCGCTTAGGTTCTTCCCTGTGGAAGATCGCACAGTTTGATCAAAGCCAGAACTGCAAAGCAACATGAAATACAACTGCACGGGCATTCAGGAAGAGGAAGGAGCGAGCACCCCAATCATCCACTGCAGACACAGACCTTGGCTTCAAATTTGAGATAAACTCAGAATCTGGTCAAGGGAACTCCTTCTGACCTTACTACAGCACTCAGAGAAGCATTTTGTAAACCCCTTCATGAGACATCCCTCCACAACATACACTGCCCCCTCCTCACGAGCCACAGGCTCCTGCAGCCCCAGCTCTTCAGGCTGTTTTAAAAGATTTGCTGTTCCCAGTCTTACTCAGCGAAGTTCAATTAGCCAAGTAGAGCCCAGTGGATTAAGGTGGAAGCCCTGGGGTCAATGCAGCCACTGACAAATGAGCTAGCAGCATGACTGCATTAGGAGAGTGGAGGATACCTGCCTACAGAACAACTGACAGAGGCCAAAGCACCACTGAGGCCCCAGTTAGAGTCTTCAATAAAATCTGACATGACATACATGCCATCTCATGTGCGAGCCCTGTCTGTGGTCCGCATTTCCCTCTTGCGGGCAAGATAAACATCTCTCCATCTCCCCAGTCATCTTTCCCTTGCCACCAGTGGGATACACACGGCCTGTGCCGACTCTGCTTTATTATTAACTGATTTTCCCATCGAACATTTACTTTTTGTTGCTAAAAACCAATGAAGAATTTTGAAGAGCCTCTGACTTGAATTTCATTCCCCCTCTTTTTCCCTGCTAACCATCAGTTTAGCTCATGCTACCATGATGGAGGCAAGTCAAAGAAGGAAGTACCCTTCCAGGTTTGGAGGTGAAAGGGTGGGAAGGAAATGTTTCACCTCAGAGGTTGCCTGCAAAGCTGTGTGCTACATTAACACCTACAGCCACCTACAGTCTGCTGCAATAATTAAGAGTTCTACAAACTGACCATTAAAATTACCCCTCATTCACCAACTCCACCTGTTCCATTGGCAAACGGCAAAGAACGCCATTTCTTTCTGTATCAATTTCTTCCTTGCTCAAGGTGAGATGGAACACAAGAAAAATCAGTACTGCAGTGGGAAGTACTGGCAACCACTCCTGCAGCAGCAGATTGTAGCTCCCCTCTGAGGGAACACATCCCCCTGTTGACAAGAACAAAAATGCAGCCACCTTCCTCCTAATCTGAAGCAATGGAGACCACCAACCACAAATGTTGTCAGGTCAACATTTTGCCCAGCAAAGGGCACAAATTCTTTTATTTTATCTTCTGTGGCCAGGAGGCATTAGTGCACCCATCTGTACACTAATGACACAGGAAGAAATGTGGTGCAATTGCACACTCCCTAAGAATGGTGCAATTGCCCTGCTGGCCAGCCTGACACATGGAGGGCATTTGCTTGAAGGTCCCCACTAAGTGTGTCGTGAGCGTAACAGCTTATTTTAGCTCTTCTTGGGCATATTACTTTAGTGTAATTTAAAAAGCTTTGGAAAGCCTACATCCCAGAGGAAAGAAGAACACAACAAGAACAACACTGTGGGGTACAAACACAACTAGCAAAACGAATGAAGTTTTCAAAACAGAAGATGTGAGCTCTCCAGCTGTGAATGGTTAAACAACTTCCCCTGTCTTGCACCAAATCAGAGCAAAAATTACTACAACTCTCTGTCACGGTCATTTCAGACTCTACCTTGCAAGAGGACCTTCAGTTCAGAGTGCTTGTGTAGCCCAACTCTCAAAGCACAGCCCCCCACACCACGTGCAACAGAGCCCTCTCCTTCCCTGTGCCTGCCCCACATGCAGCACACCCACCTCCTTCCCCGGTAAGGCTGTGGTTCAGCACATTCTCCTCTATTTTGCCTCCCGCAGCTTGCACTTTCCTCTGCAGCCCCACATCCCCCCAGTTTCAGCAACTCAGCAGGGACACATCCCCCTTCCCTTTGATGGCAGCCCTAGCTGCACACAGGGCAGCCCCAGTCCAGCTCTCCCATCCCTATTTTCCCATCTGCAAGAGCACTATTTTTTTTTTTTAAACTGCTTTTTACAAGTAAATCACGTGCTCAGCTGCTAGTTTGGGTGCAAAGCCAAGAAACACTCCCATGTATGGGGGAAGGGAGCTGATGTATTTTTTGTTTCATGTGACCAGCTTACCAGAAACTTCACTGAGACCAAGAGCAGATCCTCCCCCCACACCCCTCCCTCACCACAGCCCCTTCCCCCAGATGCTCTCACAGCAGAGGTGCAGAGCAAATGCGCAACAGGAGAATCTGGCAACTCACATGCCTACAGACAACCATCAAGTCCAAAAAGAGGTAGGACACCACCTTTGCAGCCCAGCAGATCCACTGAAGGCATACATTCAAGGAGCTCATCTCTCCTACAAAGGCTATGGCTCCCACACAGAGAAAGAGAGAAGCTGTGGGTTAGGAGATGCTGAGGCAGGAGGCTGCAGTAACAGTGCTAACTTACACAAATACACTACAATGTTTTGGTTAGAAAGTTGAGGGGGAATGTTTCAGATCCAAGAGGCTGGCTGTAGGATGCATGCTTAAATAAAGAGCATCCCAACATGCTCCCAGAGACATGGTGAGGGAAAAAGTGATTTTTTTTAAAAAAATACAGTCTAAATTTTAGATGGGTTCCATATGCTTTCTGCAATGAGATGGACAGGATAATATGCATGGCAGCATCTCTTAGCTCACACAGAGCTGTACAATAATGTATTTCCTTAGGTGCCCTTTGGAGACGTCTCTTGAATTGCCCCTAGACCTACACAGCAAAAACAGAGATTTGGGAAAATAGAAATTCTGGCAAATTTCTAAGACAGATAATTAAATGGTAGAAAAAATATGTTAGAAAATAAACAAAATATGCTGATAGATGAACAACTACTTTCATAGTATCTTTTTTTGGAGAATCTCCAGGTGTCTAACAAATATTTACTGTAAGGCCAGAAAACCCTTGAAGCTCAAGGTTTCTTTCCCTACCCTTAAAGAGCTGGAGAAGAAAAGTAGAGATACTGAAACCAGAGAACATGTCAGTGACAAGTTTGTGAACAAACTCAGATCTTTGGAATCTGAGCCTTTCACTGTTACCCTGTTTTTATCCCTCTGCAGAAAGAGAAATGAAGATAGAAACAATGCAGTTCAGATCTAATGGATTTTGAACACTCAAAGAAAAATTTGATAGGGACAGCATTAGTACTGCTGTGATACCTCATCATGTCTCATGCTGGGAAGCATGAAATCCAACTTCAATGGCATGCTAGGACCTAAGGAATTTTTATTATGAAGTCTGGTTTCAGAATTGGAAAAAGTATTTTTCTTTTAAAAAACCCCACATTTAGCCTCTTTGGGAACTGCCATCCAACAAAGACTGCATTGCACTTGACAAGAGCACAGCCTGAAAATAGCTTCCTTCACATGAAAGCTCCAGATTTGGACAATCTGGTGCGCACAACAGCTTTAAAGTGGTCACCCTGTTCCATTACCATGCTTGCTTTCAGATTCTCAGGGAATGAGGCACCTGACTTGCACCTTCAAAAAAAACCAAAACAGATGTTATGCTACAGTTTTGATTTATTCCCTGGCTAAGTTAATTTCTTGTTTTGATCAATGTTTAATGCTCCTGGCTAGATCAGTTTAGATCTTTTTTGCCTGGAGGCATTTAATGCTGCTACATTACTGTAATACTAATTTTAAGGTCATCTACAGCTCCCCCACACCAAGTCTTTTGCTGTGATTTGGATCTAAATTACGTGGTACATTTTGGCATTGAATTGCACAGCACCATATCAAGTCAACAGACACTGAATCTCAAGAGATGGTCAGATTTGCTGATTAACAGACAACACACCCAGAACATTCTCACTGATGAAGTTCACCCCATCACAAAGTAAGACTGAAGATGAGAGGTTGAAACCGTAGCCCTCATGTTATCTTAGAGCACACAGTTCTGTAAATTGCTGCCTTTCTGAGGCAAAAAATGAGAGGGGAAAGGATGGTGTGTCAGATGGAGAAAGAAAATCCAGTGAAGCAGTTATTAAAGACTAACACTGATGGCTACAAAGGAACTTACTCTGTTGAGATTCAGTTTTAATGAGGTGGCGGTTAAGATGTCGAGCCAACATGTCTGAAGACTAAGCCCTCTTTTCTCTACAGAACACATAAATGAGAAGAGTGGCAGAAAAACTTCTCCACACTACCCACTAGGCAGCCTCAGCTTTGACCTAAAAGGAACACTTCTGCCCTATAAATGTTATTTTGACAAAGACGTTGAATTTCAAATCCAAAAAAGACAGCAAAGCATGGTCTTGCCTATGGCCAGTGCCTGAGGGGCCTTCACAGTCCAATATGAGCTCCATGGAGCACGAAGGTGGGCTGTAGACTGCAACACTCCCTGGTAGAAGAAGCTTCTGAACAAGCACCAATCACAGCAGACAACACAGTAAAAAAAAATTGTCCTAATGCTTATTTTTTTTGCTATCTCTACATGGACAGCTGGTCTAGCAAAATAAGACTTGAGACCTTGCTCATCCTATCACTAAAAGTGCTATCTTCATTTCAAGGGGAATGCTAGCAAAGGTGATCCCTGCCCCTTCCTAAGCTTCACTCCTTTTCTTCAGTTCTTCTGTCAAGCAATGTATCCAAATTGCACAGTCCTTCAGCACAGCAGGCAGAGGACAACTACAGGGGTATACTGTGAACATACTGCTGCAGCCCCAGCACAGAAATACATAGCTCACAAGCTCACAGACATTTGAGGAACATGGAAGAAATAGTACAGCCCATTATCTAAAATAAATAACTAACTAAATATTCACCTGTGCTGTAGGACTGGTCTCTGCACAAAAAGAGGTTCCTGGGTTGTATGACCCAGCAGAGGAGGGGAACAGTGGCAGACCAAGCAGCTCTGTTCAGGACTTAAGGACAGCAAGTCTCCCAAGCTGCTTATATCTAACACAGCCAGGATCTGAAGTGACAGCAGCCAGCGGGCAGGAAGGCCTAGAAAACGTGTCCTCCAGGCCCTGGGAAATGCAAGCATAAAATGTGCTTCTAAAAGAAAAACGTTAATGGCACTTGTAGACAGGAAGAGAGACCAGAGACAAAGACAACTAAAGAAGTGTCCAGAGGGAAGACAAAGCCACATGTATGGAGCATGGGAAGGACAGAGAACCCACCAAAAGGGGCAGCATAAGGAAAATGGGATCATGTAAGCTGAGAAAGCCCAGCTCAGAGATGAGACTTGTTGGCCTTGGTGAATGGGAGCAAAGGGCAGCACAGTGGCTGCCCAGAGCAGGCTGCTCTGGTTCATGGGCCATAACCCTCAGCAGCCTTACTGACCATGTCACCCACAGTTCAACAGAAAGTAAGTCTGGCAACTTCTGATTAGTTTAGCAACTGTTATCGTCACAAACTTATCAGTTTCTCATTTACAATTATTTAAACAATTTCCTGTTCTTCACACTGTACCCATATTCACTCCCCCACCACACACTGAAACATGTTTCTCTGTTCAGCTGGAGCAAAGCCATTAGACCCTCCAGTCCTTACAGCCAAGGAGGTGCCCAGAGGGCACTCAGCCTACCACAACAGCCACCATCCAAAACAGTGACCATGCTGTTGGCGGATCAGCTTAGGAAGTTTCTGCCTCCAGCCCATTTGCTTGTTCTCACCTCCTCAGCCAAGTTCAGTGCCAGATCAGCTGTTTGGGTGACAGCCCTATGAGTAGGGAAGGAGAAGAGAGCAGCAAAGGCAATTTTAAGTCTTCTCTGAAGTCAGTTAGCATTGAAAGCAGTTGATAAAATTAACAACCCTAACAGAAGCTGCCCACTGCAAACAGCAACCAAATAAAGCTGCTAGTTCCCAAATGGCTGATGACCAAGCCACAGCTGCGCCGGGGGGAGGAGAGGGGGAAAGTGCGCATGAATCCTCCAGTGAGTCACTCACTCCCTGCATCCCTGCTGGCCTAGATAAATGCTGCTGCCAGTCAATGATGGGTGCTGCAAACCAACTCTTAAGCCCACAGCATCCCTGCTGCTCATCTCCTGATGAGCACAAAGCGTGCACTGAAAAACAGCATTTTTGTGCAACTGGGCAAGCAAGAGAGGTAGTCACAATCACCATTACGGCTCAGAGGTTCCCATTTGGCTATGATCGACTTTTGTCTCTTCTTGCCCTTGCTCCTGCTTTCAGGAATTGCCCCTCAGGGGCTGAGATCTCAAGTAGGTGAGGATGCATTATAAAGCTCGCCCATTTAGACAAGGAAAACACTGAAAAAAGTGTGAAAGCAAATAGACAATAAAAATAGTAATAAAGACACTGTGTAGGAAGTTGCTCTGAGTCCTTGCACTGGCATTAGTTTGTTTACAGTGCAAGCTGCTCACTTGTACCACCCAGGAGCAACAAGTCCTGGCAGATCACATCAGAACTGCCTTACCTTGATGCAGAAGTTTAGGATGAAGGCAGAATTACCCAAAGCACAAAATGCATCATAATTAACAGCAAATCATATCAAGTCTATACCACGTGTAACATTCCCATTACAGATGCACCAAGGACAGGGAACTGGTCTAAAACAGACACTCCAGCTAGTCAGAACTCTGCAAGACAAAGCCTCAAACACTGTAATACTGAGGCACCACAGCTGCAATCCTGCAGTCAAGTCACTGATTGTTTTAAGAATGAAGGAGTTTAAGTGTCCTGTGCCCAGTGCATTCCCTGTGGGAGAGCTATTGAAGTTTTAACTGTCCTCACCCCCTGAGAATGCGACAAATTTCTTTACCCTGGTTTCCCGAGTGTACAAATACACCAGAAGGAACAGGGCAAGAAAAGGAAAAGAACCTTGAAGTAATAGAGTCTCAATTAGCTGCATCTACAACATTGGTGTACACGCTGGATGCTAAGGATTTCAGAAACAGAAGCTGGCTAGCTGATACTCATACCAAGAAGAAAAGTTAAGGCCACAAACTCCAAGTTTCAGGCTAACAATGCCACATTTTGCAATTTTCTAAATTCTACTTTCTATGTCACACAGTTCTGAAAACTTCCTTCGTGACTCTTGGTTGTGAAATTACAAAACAAATGGAACCCTGGGCAAAACACAGTTGTACTCGCAGTTAAAACTGACCAAGATTGCACTCGCATCTCCCTCAAATCATTATCATACGTACTTCAGAGAATCCAAAGAAATAAAAGAACAGCTTATCCTTCATCTAATCCAACTCTCCCTCTGGTCTGAAGATATATGTTACAGTGATTTTCCCACTCCCTACCACAAAAAAACCCCAATGATTTTAGATGCACCTGTAAAACTTCTTCGCCTGTAACTTTTAACTCTTGATGGGAGGATTACAGTGCTGCCACACACGGTTAAAAGCAAGGAATTCTCTTATGAAGAAGAGAGAGCAGCACAAGGCAGCAAGTAAGGTGCTGCACAGGGTAGCACCTCAACCGAGAGCACATTAACAACAAATCCTACCAAGTACACATACATGCAATAGCTTCATAAAGAGTCACTGATATAATTAAATACTGACAAAAGGTTAATGGATTAAACTACTTGTGCAGTCTTTATGCAGCTCCCTATGCAGGTGGAACTGCTTGAAAGCTTTGATGCCAGGTTTCTCTAATGAAACTGTGCCGAAACAGCATATCTGCATATCCGAGCGTATCTGCTCTGATATAAGCATATTTGATCTCAGCGTATCTGAGCTCCTTTACTGCATTGCTAAAAAGTGAAGAGGAAAGAGATCTACAGCCTTCAGACCAACACAGTGCATGCTGAGAAACAGCAGGAGAATGAATGAAACAAGAGTGGTCAAGACACGAAATGCTGCCTATTGTACCCTAAGACAGGCAAAGCAAACTGACTTACACTAGTCACAAGCACTCTGTCCAGTCTCCAGCTGGATCTCCAGCACACTGGTTCTTCTGAAGCACCCAATGCTGCTGCCTGTTCCAAGAAAACATCTGGCTAGCAATGCCCATGTGCCAAAAACAGGCTAGCTCAAGATAATGATGTATTCATGAGGCTTCTAAAGTCTACTGAAAATGCAAAGATGTCCTGCCTTAAAAAGTTCTGTCTTCCACCCAGCTCTAGCAAAGGTATCCTAAAACAGCAAGTCCCTGCTTTAGAAGAAAACAGTCCGGGGACTAAATGAACTATGGAGAGGCAGAGGAAAGCATCTTCCCATTATACTGAGCTCATGTACAAATACAGCAATGGATAAATCAACCAGTGGACTTGGAGACCTTGGAAGACTTCTGTATTTTATTCTATCGGTCAGCTTGGTCCATCCAATACCACTCTAAAGTAATCTCTGCTTAACTTCCCTAAGCATCTGGCTCCTGAGCACAGAGCATACATCACATGCCCCACTGCTTATATATCTGTGATAGAGGCAGATTCATATCAACTGGCTCAGGTCCTGCTTGTGCAATCAATTCCACTTTGCCATATTTAAGACTGGCATTTCTTTAGCTTAACTCTGAAGCCTAGGGCAAGAGACTGCTCACTGAACTGTCAAGGAGACCAAGAACTCAGAGATAAAAGTCTGTGGGAGGAGGCAGTCACTAGGACTGTTGAACCTCTGTGGGATAGAGCAGGGGTCTATGTTCTTTGGAGAAAGAAACATTTTTAGGAGAAACAGCTTGCTGCTATGCTGCCAGCAATTATGCTACTTATGCTACTTTTTAAATGGCAAATTTTTTCCCATGTTGTGACCAGAGTTTGAATTAATGTGTGATTCCAACACAGATTTCTTGCTTTTGAAGTCCGAGTTTCCCCTCTTATATTCCTTCCATCTCATCATAATTGTGGACTCTTTCCTTACTTCACATTTTAACCAACAGATCTGTGTTTATAAATAAAACTATTTTTTGTTTTGAAATTTAAACAACAAACTCAAAAGGCCTATAGAAGAAATTGCATACTTCGGCTCTTTACAGTAAAGTCAGCAAGTAACTTCATATAAATCTTAATTTAGAAGGTACCCAAAAGACAGCTGAGGGCCACTGCTGGTGACCTCTGAAAGTCAGGCAAGACCATAACACTTGGCTATCTCCACTTGTGTGTACAGACTGGGTAATGAGATGCTGGAGAGCAGCCCTACAGAAAGAGATCTGAGGGTCCTGGTCGATGGCAAGTCAAACATGAGCCAGCAGTGCCCTGGCAGCCAGGGGGACCATCCGTGTCCTGGGGGGCATCAGGGATAGCAGCACCAGGGATGGAGGCGATTGTCCCACTCTGCTCTGCACTGGGGCCGCCTCACCTCCAGTGCTGGGAGCAGTTTGGGCACCACAATTTAAGAAACATATAAAGAGCATCCAAAGTAGCACTATGAAGATTGCAAAGAGCCTTGAGTGGAAGGCTTATGAGGAATGGCTGAGGTCACTTGGTCTGCTCAGCCTGGAGGAGACTGAGGAGAGACCTCACCGCAACCCACAACTTCCTTGTGAGGGGAAGCAGAGGGGCAGGCACCGATCTTTCCTCTCTAGTGACCAGTGACGGGATCTGAGGAAATGACTTGAAGCTGAGGGGACGTTTAGGTTGGATAGGAAAAGGTTCCGCACCCAGAAGGCGGTTGGACCCTGGAACAGGTTGCCCAGAGAAGTGGTCACAACACCAGCCTGACAGAGTTCAAGGAATGTTTGGACAATGCTCTCAGGCACCTGCTGAGACTCCTGGGGAAGAGTTCCTGTTCAGTGCCAGGAGCTGGACTTCAATGATCCTTGCGGGTCCCTTCCAGTTCAGGATATTCAGTGATTCTATGATTCACTTCTACCAGAACCCCAGAGACCTGCAAGTACAAGTGTAGGCAAGAGTAAGCAGCTACCCTGCCACAGGAGCAGCAACTAAGGTCAGTTATAAGCTGGATATAAAGAGGGGGTGGGGAAAGGCTGCAGTGAAGACTTGGTGTCATACCAGGACAGGCAGAGAGAACAAGCAAAGAGAACAAGTCATGATTTGGTAGAGAGAAGGGCAGGATGGGAGCTGCAGAGCAAAACAGAGAGAAAACAAGGCATGATCCTACCCGACAAAGGACAAAAAAAAAAAAAAAAAAAATTCTGAAAAATTCTCCTTCGTAATATTTGCAGTGACATGTAAACTACTGCTCTAGCAACACAGAACTGCCAGAGGAATGTTACACAGGCTGGTTTGCACAGAGCGGGAAGGAAGAAGATGCATTTGATGGCCTCCTCAAAAGAAGACACATGGTATTACCAAGTACTGCTCTTCTTTGCTCTCTCCAGAAGGTTCACAAGGCAGAGCTGGAAGGACAGTATTCGACAGCATTAAGACATCTTTTCCTGTCCTTGCCGCCTTGAAAATAGAAATACATCTGAGGTGCAAAACAACCTGATCCAACTTACAAGCAGTTACTGTATTTCTTTTCAGAAAAGGTCAATATGACATGGTCAGATAGGCTTTTATGGAATCTGCTTGCCAAATCCAAGACAGCACTCAAGAACATTACTGTTCCACGTCCCTTACAGATCTATCTTCAATGATGAATAACCTTTGAGACCACAGAGACAATTCAGAGCAGGGTTCAGAGAACTCCTGTGTGCAATTTTTCTATTTGATATACCATTTCCACCTAAAAATTAAGGTTTCTATTGAATTACAAGTCCTTCTTTTTAACAATGCACTTACCACATGAGTTGTATCTTCATAGACATCTTGGTGAGTATTGTTTCTGGTTCTTTAGGGTAGCTTGTTAGCATACTGTGTGTACCTGCAAGGGCCAGACAGCATGGCACTAGCACAGTGAGCTTTTTCCAAGAGCTTTTAGCAAGCCCACAGGCTTCCTAACCTGCAGGCTGGCAGCTGTCTGTTACTAGACTGCCAGGAGAAAAATAGGATGCCCCTTCACAAGGATTAGGTGTGCAGTCAGGAGCAAGTGTCTGAGCACAGTCCAAATCTACAGGACTACCTGCATACTGTCACATGTCTAACCAAAAAAATTAAAGCAAGGGTTGATTCTCCTTCATTGTAGACATGACACAGGTTCCAATATGAGAAACAAAGATCAGCATATGGAACAGAAAATCACTTTAGGAGTGCACCATGACCCTCATTAAAAAAATTAATACACAAATTACCATCTAGAATTAAATTTTACCTGAGAAAAAGGGGCAATAAGCTGCCTTTTGTAAAAGATCTGCATCACCTGCTACATCACTGATAAGAATAAAATAAAACAAGAGCAAAGAGAGCTCTGTGCAACTGCATTTATATTAGTGAGACAGGAGGGGAAGGGAGAAAAAAGCCTTCATTAGTCACTGATAGGACTGATAGGATAAGTTGTATTTACAAAGAGTGCATTAGTCCCTAATGGTTTTTTTTGTGTTAGTCACTAACACAAAAAAAAAAAACACTGTTTTTTTTTCCAGAGGAAGCTGAGGAGGGCTCCATCTTCCTGGCTTCCACGGGAGACAAGGCCGCCATGCCCCAAAGTGCAGCTGCTGCACACTTCCTTCCAGAAAGTGCTCACAATGGCACAAAGTGCTCACAATGGCCATATCCCTCCACCCAGGCACTGCCTTCTGCTCTCTGACAGGCACTAACTAGGAAGATGCAGCTGGAAAATGAATCCTTCCAATTGGCATTGGCCCACACTGTCTCAAGGCTTGGTCTATTAAACACACATCAAAACAGCACTGCCAGCTCTGGTGGGAGGAAGATGCAGGAAAATCCTGAGGCTGCAGCTTCTCTAGTAGCTGTCACCGTTCTCATGAAAGCTCATCCACAAAGGAAGAGTGCAAGGCAAGCAATTCAGAGGTTTTGAAAAGACAGCCACTCCTCTTTTCCTTCATAAAGTTGCAGCATGCTGCAGAAAGCCCAAAATACACAGAGACTCTCCCCTAGCCAGGGCAGTGAAGTGCTGGGACTACACTGTACTTCTGCATGGCTTCTGTACCTGCTCCAGCTTTCCGAGCACACCTCATCCCCAGCAGTCAGACAGGAATCATCTCTTCCCACACACCTCCTTGTTCTGTGTTGGCTACAGCCAACAGGGAAGGCTGCAGCAGGAAGGACCTACCCCTCAGTATGAAGGGAGCACCAAGGAAATGCTGCTGCTGTGCTTCCACCAGCACCTGCAGAGAGGTTCACATTCCAGAGGGCTGGAGGGTCAGGCAGGCTCAGGAATGCAAGAGTAGTCACAGAGTAAAAGTACGCTCTCCCTTCAAATGCTGAGCTGTTACCAACTATTCAAGAGTTTCTGAGCTGTGGGGAATCTGCCTCCAGTTCATATGAGCAATTCTAGGAAGCTCTCAAATTCCTGAGAAGAGGGCTGCCAGCTCAGTGCGTACTTTGCTGCTACTATACTAAAAACCTGTTCATTCCTGTTAAAACAAACAAACAAAACCAAAACCCCAAAACAAAACAAAAAAACAACCAAACAAAAAACCCCCCCAAAAAATCAAACCTGTAATCATGCTCTAGTCTGCCCCGCTAACAGTGATTTTGCTGCCTTCTTCCCCTGCCCAGCCACTCATTCATCTTCACACAAAATAGCAAAGGGATTACGCAGATGTTGCTTTGCTATCCTGACCTTCTTAACCTATGCCCACATGCCATCAGTGATGCTGTGTGTTCACTGTCCCTTCAACCATACGTCAGAGGCTAATTCCCTTCTGGCTGTACCCTCATGAAGGGAATTCAGAAGCTGGATGATAATTCTCATCTCCTGCTACAGAGCTTCACAGGAACAGAGACAGGAACTCCCTGCAACAGTACAACTGAGGTTCAGAGCACAGCGCTAGCTGTAAAGCACAACAAAGGACAACACACGCTGTGCATCCAGAGTTGTGTCCAACTGAGGGGCAGCAGGAACACTGAAAAACTGAATGCTCAGAGAGGCAGCCCATGGCATGGCCAACACAGAGCATCTGTGGATGTCTGCCTGGGGAAGTGTAAGTGGGGGAGGGAACTGCACTATGAGGGACAGGACTTCACTCTAGTGCCCAGCAGAAGCAGCCGTTCAAATGGAGCTGAGGCTACTGCAAAGGAGTAACAGAAGGTGGCTGAGCCATCAGTTTACATGCAAGCTGTTTCCTTTTCCTGGTTGAGTCACTGTCTAATCCAGAAAAAGAGGCTGCACAAGTCCTGAAGAACAGGTCAGCAAGGATTTTCACAGTGATTACTTGACCACACTTATGGACACAGGTAAGTTGCATCCCATCCAGCAAAGATAAACAATCTCCACTGTTCATTTCCTGCTTCACAGAGCCCAAGCTGCTAACAGCAGCCTTGAGTAAATTCATGAATTCACGGAGATATCTAGAGTAGGGAAACACCCTTGATTCAGAACAGCATCTTGACAGATCTACAGCTGGGGAGATTCCAAATGAACAGGAGGAAAGATTCTGAAAATTGCTTGGCAAACTGGAGGAAGCATATAAGCAGATACAGGACCAGGTGGCAGGGAAAGGTCTCTGGCAGGGACAAGAGGGTAACTTCTGCATGGCCATGACTGCAATGATCACAGTCAATACTGCTGGTGAACTTTGTGTCAAGAGCCAAGCACCAGTAAGATGCAACTCTCAGAATCTGTCACCAGATCTGACAGATCACCCAGAGCATGCAGGGAAGCAGCAGGTACATCTTCTTTTGATTTCAAGAATCCAGTGATCTTGGTCTCAGCCTTGTCATCCCCACAGTTCTCCCCTATTTTCAGCAGTGCTTGAGGCATCTGCCCTGGGGACCTGCAGGGCTAACACATCCATGGGGCAGAGTTGAGTCACCTTTCCAAGAACACAGTTTTCTCTGGAGCTTTGTAGGGAGGAAAAAAAAGAACCAAACAAACAACAAAAACCAAGGCCTCTTCAAACCAAAATCCCTGAGACAAACCACAAGCCAACAATCCCAGTGCTGAAACTTAGAAACCAACATAGCTAATAGTTCCCACAGCTGCAGAAAGCTGCAGCTTTCTTTGGCAGGAAAGGTGTGTGGAGGAGCAAAGCAAGGTATACTACAGCACACATGGGTTTCCAGGCTTTGTGGTCACTTTCCTAGTTTTTTGATTCCTTTTTCACATTTCATAAGCTATGAGAGTCATGGTAATTCCCCATGCACACTACTAACTTTCATGACCTCCAGGACATTAAAAACACCAGCACCCCTAACTCACCACAGCTATTACAGACACAGGCTGTCAAAATCCTTTGGCTTTCTAGAGCCCTCTCTTTGCTACTCAGCCATGAATGGACAGATGGATGGCTCCCAAAGTGTTTTCCATCCATCTGCCTCCTCACCTCAGCTAAGGGGACAGAAATCAGCTATCCCTTGGATCTGATGATGATGATGATGAATCCAGCATCATGGACAAGCTGTTGCCTATAAGGACTCCAGTGATCACACAGATTTTTCTCCATAGTGATAGAGGGAGGAAAAGTTCCAGGAGGCTGGGCTTCACTGAACAACATCCTGTGCAAGGGGATATAATAAGCAGCTGTCCTCTGAGAAGCCAAGACCTTCACTTTAAAAGCACAGCAGCAGAGAGAGATGGTATAAAACTGAAGTGATAAGCAAACTGCATAACAATTTCCTCTGGAACTGGCACTCATGAGCAGGAGACAGACACCCAGCTTCTGATATCATTCCTGCTGGGCACCTCCTGTCCTTGCAAAAGAGCTTAAATCTTTATGGAGATGTCTACTACACAATTAAAGGTTTAATCACAGCATGAACAGACATCCATGTTAGCACTACACCTCACTAGCAGGAGTAGTAATAGTGAGATTCACAGATCTGAACACAAATTGCACAGGCCTGCTGAGGACTTACATATGTGCCTAAGCTTCTAGCCTCCACTGAAACCCACATCACTGGGACTTCAATGCTATTATCTCTACACCACTGAGAATAAAGTTAGTGAACTATGTTCTTTATGCTGCAATCACACCTTCTGCTACACTACCAGCAGAGACTCAGCTCTCTCTTTATCAGCTTCAGATGCTTAGTACTTGTGTTTAGACTAGGAGTAGCACAGTAAAAGGAATAGAGAGAGGGANATAATAATAACAGAGAAACACATCAAAGGGAGAAACACATGAAGACCAGCTCCAGGTACTAACAGCACGTGTGGGTGAAGCGATTACACTTCCTTTCTCACAGCTCCACTGTCCACAGTCAATTTCATTTTCAGTGCAATGAGCAGCCTCCAGAGAAGCTGCAGGTGAGTTCAGTCACACACAGGACTGGTCCCCCACCTCAGCATGCTGGCAGCACTACTTCCTCATTCAAAAATGTGAACACTCACTCCCTTCACTTGCCTTTTTACATCACATCACCCAGCAGGATGGCGCAGTACTGGCAGTTACTCTGTTCANTGCTGGGCACCTCCTGTCCTTGCAAAAGAGCTTAAATCTTTATGGAGATGTCTACTACACAATTAAAGGTTTAATCACAGCATGAACAGACATCCATGTTAGCACTACACCTCACTAGCAGGAGTAGTAATAGTGAGATTCACAGATCTGAACACAAATTGCACAGGCCTGCTGAGGACTTACATATGTGCCTAAGCTTCTAGCCTCCACTGAAACCCACATCACTGGGACTTCAATGCTATTATCTCTACACCACTGAGAATAAAGTTAGTGAACTATGTTCTTTATGCTGCAATCACACCTTCTGCTACACTACCAGCAGAGACTCAGCTCTCTCTTTATCAGCTTCAGATGCTTAGTACTTGTGTTTAGACTAGGAGTAGCACAGTAAAAGGAATAGAGAGAGGGAGAGACAAAGAGAGAGAGAGAGAGAAAATACAGACACAGTGAGCTATTACTAATTATGCTCTGCTTGTCCAGTCCTGGACGTTTTCACCCTCAAACACTGAATACATCCAGAAACAAAATTTTATTATCATAATAATAGTTATA
>WAAG01085844.1:23590-54246 GCA_013390105.1 Tichodroma muraria | reverse complement strand
CAGTTACTCTGTTCAGCTTGTGGCTCAACTCTATACTTGAGTGTGCTACTCCTAGGTTGAGCTGACGTTCTCCCAGGTCTGACAGTTAGAAGAGATTGCAAACAAACAAACAAAGAGGCCAGGGCCTCAATCATCCAGCACTTCATTCTTTTCCCTCCAAAAGGTAGTCATCAGAAAGAAAAGAGGTTTCCAAAATTATCATTTTGAATTTTAAAAAGATTGGGCCAGCCTCAAAGGCACGTGGACAGCAACAAAAATGAGGGTACAGAACTGAAAGAGGTTTTGGACCAGGAAGGTCAGAAGAATGACACCAACTGAGCCACCAACAACAGGACTGAACTCCATCCCAGTTAAGCATGTGCTTGTACCACCAGCATGCTGCCAGGAGTTCAGGAGTCTGAACCATACTCAAATTACGAGCTACAGCTGGCTACCCAAGGCCACTGAGCCAAAGAAACTGAGAAGCAGATCACTCATAAATACACAGTGCTACTAGCTATGGATGTGTGTCTTGGGACTTCTGGAACAATGAGGTCCACGAGGGCTCAGGTTATTGCAGGAACAAGAGCAAGTTCCCACCAGCTGATTGTATTTCCTTCATTTCTCTTCACCAAGCAAAACCCTCAAAACACATAATTTAAGAAAATAATCAACGCTGCTAACAAAACCGCAGAACAGCTGAACACACTTCTTTCTTCCTTTAAAATTCACATGGTGTAAATCTGTTTAAGAGTCCCCAAAGTTGGAGACACACATACTAACAAAATTAACCACAGAAAACAACTAGCTGGAACCCTAGGAATCTGCAAACTAGTTGATTTTGCAGGATCAGAAGTATCTAGGAAAGAGAGCACAAGAAGGACAGGGCAGAAGAAAACACTCTGTTCAGTGTGCATCACTACCAGCCCACTACTGGGGAAAGAAGCACTCACTAGTACTCCCATATCCTCTATCTCGCCATGTCAAGAAAGCAAGTAAAATAGGAAGCCTAAGAATAAATGCAAAAACAGTCATTAGAGTAAAATAATATATCAGAGAGACCAGGGGCCGAGCCCAAGACTTCGACAGAATACTTTGAAAACTCACCAAAGGGACAGACTTGTTTAATTGTTACAGCAAGTTTATGCAAATGAATACTGTTAGTTTGTTTCAGAACTCTTCCCGAGGGAACTGAGGGAAAGGCGCTTACTTGGGTGACAGGACCCGAGGAAAGAGTGGGTGTTCCCTGTAAAGCCCTGATGGCAAAGGTGCTTGGGTGAACAGCGACAGCCTGCCCAGCTTGCTTTGCTTGCTGACAAAGCACGCTGCCCTGCCTGCACATGCAAACCCACGTGCACGGAAGGCATTCCTCCCAGCTCCAGGGCTTAATCGTGAAAACGTTTGAGTGACGTCCCACCAGGGTACACAGGGGACATCGTTCTACCCAACGGTCTAGGAAAGGCTGCATCTTGAGATGCACAAAGGCAGAAAGGCAGCAGCTGAGGGGGAAGGTCTAGGGAGATTAACATGTTTATCTCCTTGCTTAAGTCTCTTACCGGCCAATGGTTTCAGCACGATGGCAGCAACGGGACTAAAAATAAGAACTCAGGCATTACCAGTGACTCACCGTGTGGGCAACGACACGGCGAGCGATCACGCAGATAACCGCTCCCACTCCTGGAGCCTAGCGCTTGAATTTTATGAAATGACTTCCACAGACACAAAGGAGACACTGCATAGAGATCTCTTCATTCAAGTGATCTTAAGACTGTATGACATTCTCTTCAACCTTGCAGTAGCTTTAAATATATAATCAGACCAATCTCAGACCCAAATTTCGGGTTCAGCACCTGACACAGAGGCTTGAGGAGACAGAAAATACCATCAAGACTATGCTTCCAGAACATTAAAATTCCCTGCTGGAGGTGATATTAACCACTGCTGGTCTTCCTTTCTCTCTGGACCATGTCTACCAGTAAATAAATTCCACAGGCACAGCAGTTCTAGGATGTTGCACTAGAAGAGTTCCTTCAGCAAAGTTTAGTGCACATCAGCAAAGCTATCACCACAGCAAGACAGTGTTTAGCCTAAAGAACCTCACGCTTCCTCCAAGAAAGCCCATATACCCATTAGATAGCATTTTAGTAATTCAGCTACATAGAGATGCAACAGCATCTCTGGTTCCTTAGGTAAGCTACTGGAATTGAGGGTTTCAGTGGCACAGCTGTAGGAGTTAACATCCCACTACAGCAGTAGTACTACAGTTGTAGTACCCCAACTTCCTCCCCTGAAAGGCCACAGCTAAGATAAAGCCAGATTATTTTTTTATTTTTTTTAGTATCTCTAGAAAAAAAAAAGAAATCACTCTTCTGGCACTGTCTGTGGTGCAAATGTGTCCAACACCAGGTACAGGAGATCCCCTTGTTGCAAAGCTGGCAGTCACTGCAGTCACATCCTTCCCCTGCCTCTTGCTAATGGCCCTGTATCCTCTTTACTTCTGATGCTGACGCAAGCACTTGTGCAGCAGCGCACTGAACTGGATAACTGAACTGATCCATCATTAACCTGGTTCACTACACACCTATATAAAGAATTTGTGCTAGTGCAACGAGGGAACAGTCAGAAGAAAGGCTGCCTCTTTCAGCAGCAGCAGAGCTCATGCTGGCTGAGACTGCTCATGTTGCTATGAGGGGACAATTCAACTACCTTTGCTGTGACACTCTGACAAGATACTGCTGACACACTGTTCATGTCAGACCATGAGGTGTTCTAGTCTTCTGACTGAATTATCCCTAGTTTCCCATCCATCACAACAGAAAACTGTTCAGAGCTCCCCTAATATTCTCCCTTTATAACTTCCAGCACTCATAAAGAGGCCATCTTTTATAAGTACATAGGGAATACCTATCTTTACCACCCCCTTATCATGTAGTGAAGAAAAATAGTCAGTTCTGGAGATCAAAAAGTAGAGTGAGAATACAGCAATTTATTTGAAATTTGCAATTTATTTGAAATCAGATCCTGTGCCTAAAAGAAAGAAATAAGACCTCATCCATAGAATACCAGTGTATCACACGCGATCTGGATTGCATCAAGGCAAATAGGACATTGCTATTGAGACAGCAGTGCTTCGAGATGGGCTGTTCAGCAGTCAGTGAAACACAGCAATTTCCCAAGAAGCAATTATGCAGTTGGCTGCTTACAGCCAGAACCAAGGACCTCTCCCATGAGAACAGACACTGCCTGATCTCCCTCAGGTTGCCTACTGCTCTTTAACAAGAACAGCCCAAACTGTGTAGAGTGTACCAACTCCTAAATCTGCACTTATCTCCCTCTCATTCATTCAATATACTGGAGAACTTGCAAGGAGCAGCATCACCTCCTATGTCTATAAGCATACAGAGCAATTCTCTCTCTAGCTCTAGCTGGTCAGGAAACCACCGGGTCAGAGCACTGAGGCACTTACAGCATCCAAAGTTAAAACTGGAGACAGCTAAAGCTTCCCAGTTTGCCCTATAAGAAGAAAATAGAGCCACATATGAAGAATTATTCAAATATTAGAAAAACAGGACACTTGACTTCACAACTAGAAGAAACAGAAGCTTCAAGGGGACATCAACTTACCCAGAAAAGCACGTCAGTGACTGCTCATGTGAGAAACTCTTTATTACAGCCTATATGTAATTCTGCGCGCTAAGAGAAAAATCATGAAGACGGCTCCACAGGAACAAAGAAAGTGAAGACATGTCTGGGGAAAGCAGCTACCAAATTGCCCAGGCAGGTGTGGGAGGAAGGCATTTCAGAAGGAAGAGCCAGGCGACACCACCAGGAGCCATGGCTGGCAGGAAGTGCTGTGCCGGACTCACAGTGATGGCAGGCTGTGCTGCTGTGGGCTAAGATAAACCTGTCTTGGCCTCTCTGATCTGCAGCACAGGAAGACAAGATAAGCAGAGCCCAGAGAGGGAAAACACCCATTTTACCAGGAAAAGAGGGGATTTTGAAGAGTTTGCTTTGTTTATCAAATAAACAGGTCCTCATGGAGGACTTGGGCAGTTTGCTTTCTGACATCAGAGGTGAAAGAGGGCAACATATCTCAGAAAACCAAACGTCTGCTGCTCTAAAGTGCTTTTCCAGTCTTCTCTGCCTCCTGCTGAGTAAACATATTTTGCCCTATCCAGCTATTCTAACAAGAGACTGTCCTTAGGAACTTTTCGTTGCCATCATGATAACAAGATGCATCCTTTAGACTTAGCTACTTGGCAAAATCAGTTTGCAACTCTGTGGTGATCGGATGCTCCCAAGGAATATAATTCCGACAAGAGAAACAATGAGTCATATTTTGGTAAAAATACACCATGTCTTTATTTTGAATCTTCCTATGTTTGTCAGTGCAAGGCTGCTTCCCTCTGCTCCTCACAATTTTAAAAGAGCAGTAACTATCACTACTCCCCCCTCTATGAAAAAAACTTTATTATTTCTTCTGATTTTATGCTGAACCATCATACTCCCAACATGCTAACTGTCTTCATCATGTCTGAGTTATGCAATAGGAGAATTCAGATCTAGCTCCAATTTAAGATACAGCTTTGTTCTGTGATTCCCCAGCCTATGACTGCAATTCAGTGGTCCCATTACCACTGTCAGCTTGGAATGCACTTTGAGATCCCTCAGCTTATGAAATTTTATTACGAAGATAAAATATTTGCTCCTGGTTCAGTTCATACAATTCTGAATAGCGAAGCTCTAAGGACATCACTAGACCAGCTCTAATCATCTAGCTCAGTAGACCAGAGTGACCCAAAACATGACAGCTTATTAGCAAATATTTCATGTTACAGGAAAGATCCTTCTGCTCAGCACATAAAATGTTGAAGTCTGCATTTACTATGTAGAAAATTCATGTTAAAATATAGACAGGTCATGACTAAGCACCAAGAAGAATTTGAAACACCCTTCAAACAAAATACAGATCTATCATTTCATACTGGCTGCTAAAAGAACACCTAGCATTTCCTATGACAGCTTCTAGAGCTGGATTTTTAGATGCTTTGAAAAACAATTAATTTAGCCTGATAGCTCCAGCCATAACAGAATACACCATTTTACAGAAACACAGCCCAAGACTCAAAATTGTCTGCATTCTAAAAGGCTGAAGCCCAGTATGACTCTCTGCTTTTCCACAGATGATGCCTGCCCAACAATCTGACTTGCTTTGACCAGACATTATCTACTTCTGAAAGAATGGAGACAGACAGGATAGAAAAGGAAAAAAAAAAATGAAAAAAAAAAAAATAAAGAGGGGTATTGGGCTTTATGTCTGAACTTAGTACCAAACCTCAGCAGACACCAAAATGCAATGACTTCCTTAACACCTTATTACACAAGCTATGAGTAAGGTTTTTAAGGAAAAGGGCAATATTGCCCAGAGATACCAATTTGCTATAGGTGCTTCTAAAAAAGGGCACCTCTTGGTGTCTCCTCTTCCATACCTGCTACACAGAAACTATGCTCTAATATCCAAACATTAAATGCACTTTGAAGTGGCACCCAGCCATTTATCCCGATTCACTCTAGTCAAAAGACATTCTAGACATCTCGGAAGAGATGGCAGATTGTGACAAACTGTATCTTTGTTCCCCATGCTCTTTTGCATACTTTTCACAAGTCATAGAAAAGGAGATAGAAGAAGTGGCAGCTACTGCAAAAGACATTATCTTTTAGCAAAGAATCCACAGATGTAAAAGCCTTCCTTCCCTACCAGCCAAAAGTTAACTCAGGAGAGTGGGTAATGAAACATTGGATTGCAGCACTGAATGACCAAGTCAATGAAGAGAAAGAAGAAGAACATTTATATAGATCCAGTAGGCATAATACATACTTTTATAAATGGAATACCTAGGTTCTGTTCCAAAATACCTGGAAGTTAAAAAAAATAGCAGAATTAACATTGTCTATGCAAATTGGTAGTGATGACACATCACAGATGTGATTAGAGAATGCATGATTAGATGTTTGATCCCAAGGAATGCTCGACAATGGGAATGTCAAGATAAATTATGCCCAGTAGATGCATGGACGCTCAGTGCTTCCACCTCAAAAACAGACTAAGCTAAGGAGAGCAAGAGGCAATTAATAAAGTCCAAGTTTTAGCACTTGGTATTCAGGTTTGCTGAATTACTTTTTCCTTTCCTTCTGTTAACACCTTATTAGAAGATATGAAATTCCAGGGGAAATCATCTCTCTTTTGATTTTTCAGTAAGGGAATTCCAATCTTTTCAAACACACCAGTTTAAGAAAACAGAGCAGAGGGCATATCCTTGCAATTCTGGGTCAAACTCACAAATCTTGGACTTGTGGCAGTGTACAGCAGGAGAGAGCAAGACCTGGAAAAGAAAATCTGGCCAAATGTGCACACAGAGCTGGCACTGGTGAGCGGCTTTGGCCATCAGGCCACAAAACACTTTGCACCAAGAACTAATTTCTCCTCTCACCTACAAAGCAGCACTCTGTACACCTCCATCAGTGCTCTGCTCCCTGCCTCACAGGCAGCCACCTCCTTCCCCACACACTGGCCTGCTTCCTATCTAACAATCTTGCAGCTCTGCTGGGGATGCAGCAGCTCGCCATGCAGCATCTTTCTCAGCTCCGTTTTAAAGGAAACTGCTATCCAATGCTCCTGCATGCCCTAGGTATCCACTGGATTCCAACTGCCACACAGAAACAGCTTTAGAAGCCTGTTTTCTTTTCAAGAAGGTGATTGTCTCCCACAGATGGCTCAACAGTCCCTACAGAAGGGGTTGAGTGCTCAGTGGCAAACACTCCGACTCTTTCCTTCCACAAAGGACACACACATTAGCATATAACATATCCTGAAAAATTACATGAACGTCCCAAAACCTGCTAGAGGCAAGGACAAAGTGGCTTGAAATGCTTTCTTTATAGAACAGAAACAGCTCCTCTCTGAGCAGACACTGACACCTTTCTGCTTAGCACCAGAGGATCAAGAGATAGAAGAATCACCACTGAGCTGGACACTGTCTATCCATCTAGGACTGCTTTGAGCATGTGATCCTGCCACAGATGGCAGTTAATAGGATGGTGCCTTCTTAGAAGTTGAAGTTCAATTAAAACCTTGAAGGGTGTGGTACCATTAGCCTGAGTTGGCAGCCAGGGTAGAGAACCAAGAAATTAAGTCTGTCTTCACCAATCAATGCTGCCCCCAAAGCCGGAGAAGAAACATGAAAATCTCTCTTTTGCCCTAAAATGTGCCCACTTTGTCCACAGCATGGAAGTTCCCACAATATACCTGAATATGTATAACAACACCTATAACCACAAAAAGCTGCAATTCCTGGCACAAACAGAGGAGTAACAGAACAACCAGAGAAATCCTTTTCCGCGAAGATGGACAGGGTGGTCCCATATGAAGTGAAGCTATTCCAGGTCTGCTGGCTGGCATGACAGACTGTCCTAGCTGAAAAGGAAATTACTAAATCGTACATAGGAACGCAGTACTAAGTGGGAGGACACCAAGGCAGAGATACAGGTAGTGTTCACTTCTCTAGACTTTCCCTGCAATGCCTTACTATTTATTCATATGAACAGCCATCATCCAGGCAGTCTCCTTGTGTCCTTTCCTAAGCAGGAATGTAGGGGGTTTTGCATTTCAACTCCAATAAAATCACTGCCAATCCTCCCCTTTCCTTAAGCAGGATTATTCACATCCTGAAAAGCAATGCATATCCCGTCTAACTAAATCAGCACATGATGCGGAGGTGGCAACACACTAAAATACAAACATAGCCAGATGAATAATTATGTAAAAAATCACTTTTCTACTCCAACTGCTCTGTGTTGTTGACTCAGATGTGTTCATTTGAACAGACAAAAAAAAAGGGATTTACTACTCCCACTCCCACTGAGGCTTGGGAAAGCAAAGCCAAGCCTACACGCCCCAGTCTCAGCTAGGCTCAGTCTGGGAAGCTCTTTAGTTCTAGAAGCCCCAGCCCTGCAAATCCCCGGCAGGAACTGCAGATCACGGGCACATATGTAGGAGAATAATTCGTTTCAGAGCCAAGACTGTGCTCCTCCCCTACCCCTTAAATTAAATAAGCCAAGAAAGAGTACACAGCCATCCAGTCACTCTTGGAGAATTACTTTTCTGACTAGCTCTGCACTTTAAGGATGCCATTTTTCATTATTGTTAATAGGTCTCATTAACTAGAAGCTCTTAAGCACAAGACTATTACTAAATGCAGTTTACACTGCACAAAAGCAATGCCCTTATTGTGGCAAGGGCAGGAGGGAAGGAAACAGTTTCCCTTTCCATAAATACCAATAATTCAAAACCAAGCACTATTTGCCCTTCATTTGGGTTCACAGTTACTTCAAATTCGTAGATAGTTAAAAGAAGGATGGTTTTAAAGATCTCCAGTTTGCAATTAAGGTACACCTCATGACTTAAAAGTGAGCAACACTTCATTTTAAAACAGAAGCTTTACTCAAGCCAAACTTTCAGATCTTTCTGGGGTTAATGATCACATCATGGATTTATAAAGACATGCAACCATACTCTTAAATTTCAGGCACATAAGCAACTTAAAAGAAACAAATACATGTTTCCTCTCTGCTCCCCCTCACACATACAGACTGAACAGTGAACTCTCACTTCTGCTGAAAGTCTGAAATAATGTGTGTATTTGGAAGCCCAAAGAGAAGACTGAACAAGAATTTCACTTTTATGAAGCTACGGAACTACTGAGCAGGGAAAGTCTGCTTCTTCCTAGAACAGTTAGCCCAGGCTGACGTTCAGAGGGATGCGGACAAGGTCAAGAAGCGGGCCCATGGGAATCTCATTAAGTTTAACAAGACCAAGTGCAAGGTGCTGCACCTGGCTGGGGCAACCCCAGGTATCAATCCAGGCTGGGGCATGAACCAATCCAGAGCAGCCCTGGCGAAAACTTGGGGGTGCTGGTGGATGAGACACTGGACATGATCCAACAACGTGCACCTGGAGTGCTGCCTTCAGCTCTGGAGTCCCCAGCACAGGAAGGATAACGATCTGTTGGAACGAGCCCACAGGAGGGCCACCAAATTGATTAGAGGGATCTAATCAATCTCTCCTATGAGGAAAGGCTGAGAGAACTGAGATTGTTCAGCCTGGAGAAGAGAAGGCTTCAGGGTGACCTAATTGCAGCTTCCCAGTAGCTAAAGGGAGCCCAAAAGAAAGATGGAGAAGGACTATTTACAAGGGCATGTAGTAACAGGACAAGGAGGAATCAAACTGANCTGGAGTCCCCAGCACAGGAAGGATAACGATCTGTTGGAACGAGCCCACAGGAGGGCCACCAAATTGATTAGAGGGATCTAATCAATCTCTCCTATGAGGAAAGGCTGAGAGAACTGAGATTGTTCAGCCTGGAGAAGAGAAGGCTTCAGGGTGACCTAATTGCAGCTTCCCAGTAGCTAAAGGGAGCCCAAAAGAAAGATGGAGAAGGACTATTTACAAGGGCATGTAGTAACAGGACAAGGAGGAATCAAACTGAAAGAAGTTTAGATTAGATATTAAGAAGAAATTCTTCCCTGTAAGGGTGGTAAGGCATTGGCACAGGCTGCCCAGAGAAGCTGTGCCTGCCCCATCCCTGGGAGTGTTCAAGGCCAGGTTGGATGGGGCTCTGAGCAACCTGGACTTCTGAAAGATGTCTTTATCCATGGCAGGGAGGCTAGAACTAGATGATCTTTAAGGTCCTTTCCAACCCAGGCAATTCTATGATTCTGTGATTCCATGAAAATTAAAATCCACTCAAGAGTCAGAGAAGTACCTTGCCCACTTGTTGCAGTGTTTCAGTGCTTCACAAAACTTGTAGAATCACCAGGGCTTTCAGTCAGTAATACAGATGACACCACTACAACTTATGCATTGAAACAGCTAGCAACTTTTAATACCATTTTTCATGGAGAAGGCTTGACATCATACTCTTCACGCTTTCAATTCAAATATTGCTTAACTCAAAGTGAATTTTTAGTCATGAACAGACACCATGTTTGTTTGGAGGTGACCAGCATATCATCCACAAAGAGAAGCAGAACAACGTTTATAGCTCCAGTGCAAAAAGTTCATTCCAACCATGCACCACATCAAGGTTTTCACAGGACTGAGCCTGGAAGAATAGTGCTTCACATCCTCCTTCACAGTATTAACATTCTTTTATTCATAGCAGGTAAAAAACTGGGGGTGGCAGGGAAATGCTTCTTAAGTGTCTTTTATATAAACGTGTACCACACAGGATTTCTAAAAACAGCATCATGGAACGCTACATTTTCCTGAGGCTTTCCTTTTCTCCTCTGTTCCCCCATCAAAAAACCCCCAACAAACTAGCAGAAAAATTCTTTGCAACCTGGAGGCCAAAACATTATGTGCAATAGTGCTAGCATAGGTCCATGCATGAGCATTAGTCCTCAGCAGCGTCACACACTATGCAAACCTGCTGAAGATGAAAACAAAGCTCAAGTGCAAAAAGATAAATACAATTTCCAAAAGTGGAGAAAGTCAAGTCATGATAGGCAGTACTGTCAGCTCCTAAATTTAATGTACACTCATTGCCAGACCTCTAATTCATTTTGCCTCGTGTTCTGTAACCAATGGTGTCTGAAACCAGCTAATTCAGGTAGAATAGCAACAATTCAACTTGCAACATGCTGGAACATTAGGACAGCCAGATGGCAGAAAAGACAGACTGAAAAAGAATAGTGTCTGGATGTCCTCTGCTGTTCTTTTGCTGTTTTATTTTGTTTGTTTTTTGTGTTTTTTCTTGCTTGTTTGTTAGAGTTTTTTTGTATCAAGGCATAGGATGAATCATTCCCAATGCTGGAGTCGAATATCCACCCCTTCCTCCATCTTTCACTCCCCTGCTCTGGTGCTAGGAGAGCACCTTCCTCTCCAAAGGGAAGCCTGTATTCTTTGCTGATGTTATGAAGAAGACAACCGTCAATTTAAAGTAAAAAAAAAGGACATGTATGTATGTTTCAGGATGATCCCAGTCACCCTGTACAGAAGAAAGAAGGGATTAATCTCGCAATGCAGAACACAAAAAACCTAAAGAAATAAGTCTGTAAGCCCTTTACTTTTTTAAAAGCATTCCTCTTCAAATATGCTGACTTAAATTACACACAAGTTTTTCATTCTTTTTTTTCTAATCTACAATATTTATCTAAAAGCAACAAGTTTGAAATGCATTATTGAAAAGATAAATTTCCAATTCGTTGCATAACCACATTTGGTTTTATTACAGAAAGGGCAGACCAAAACATCTAACTAGTTTTCACAGTACACCTTAATTAACCTTAATCACATTCCACCTCTCCCTAATATATTCCTTTTCCCTCTACTCTCCTTCTTATATGGCTATTCCTTGCAGCACTGACACAGTATGGTTTCTAACTGTCTTCTAAACAAAACCTGAATCACACTATTTGAAAAGTAAGCAGTATCCCAGCACACACGTTATTAAGTGTAGAATAGCTTTCTGGTCATTCCCTCATGGTTTTCATTCCTTCCCCTGGACCGGCTTTCAGTTAATGACAGGTCTTCAGCTCTGTCCCATAACTTCTCATTATTCCTTCCAATGAGCTAACAGTAATCTTCTTAAACACACACAAGATTTTATTCCTCCCTGGGTGGTAAAGGATGTCCTGCTCTTGAAGACTTCATATTAGTTTGACATTATCGTATGGTCAAGAGGGCTTGTAGCGTTGTATCTTGTGCCCCTACAGCTGTTTCCTGGGGAAAGACTTCAAATGCCTTAACCATGCATTAATATGGATGTTTCCAAATTCTCCAGGAAGGCAGAAACCTTTGCACTAACAGACAGATTATTAGCCAGAAAGACACAGCAAGAGCAGGGCAGGAACAGTTTCCTGACAGCATCCCGTAATCTGAATTTTCACAACTTAATCAATTACTTAGATCTCAAAATGCAGACAATTTTAGAGTTTACCTAAATTCTTGTCATGAAATTGGGGTTTTCTTAACTCTTAGGTACAGTTGCTTATCTTAGAGATTTAAGTTTTCATTTTTGCCTTACTTCTACTTCACTTCTTTACTTGACTTTACTTCAGAAAATAAACTACTGCAGATGTTATTGTCCCTGAAGTTAAGACTAATACAAAGAAATAATTTTACATCTAAGTGACCTCCTTTAATTTTTCTGATTGGTCTTCAAACACACGCACAAAACCATTGTGTGTTTATTGTCATAGAAGAGCCTTCTGTACCAACAGCAGCTACCTCTGATTGAGTTTTCAATTCTCTTCATGTGGAAGAATGACAGAAAGGGAGAGAGTCCAAAGGCATACCAAATATAACATATTTGGGAGCTGTATTACAAAACCAGTAAGCAGATCAGAGTGAAAAGCAGTACAGAAAACACATCAAAATATTATTTCTATAACCAGCAAACTAGACCACAACTCCTTGTACTCCTACATGCTTTAGCCCACGTTATTTTCTGCCAAATGCCCACGGTTTTTTTCCTACCTACACTCTTCCTATCACTGTTACAGCAAAGAATATGACTTGGACCCTTTTCCTAACTCATCATGGCTCATTGCCAAGTGTTCTGGAAAGCACTTGAAAATCTGCATCCTTCTCAGTATTTCCGAGCGTAAAACAGAGCTAATACTTCCCTGCCCAGTAGTAGTACTGGGAGGATAAAGATGCTTAATGAAACCTGTTGATGCATTACATAGCCGACAGGGAGAAAAACAAAATAAGACTGAGGGTACATGGTTTAAAAAGAAGCTGCAGGAACACTCTCCTGGTGGTGCAGAGGAGCACATTGCAGTGGAATGATGACATTGTTTCAGGTAGGGGAATATAAATTTTGGAAGGACAAAGCAGCGTGGGCAAAGAGAACCAAGCACCTGGAAAACAAGACTGAACACCCAGAGGTGAAAGCACATTAACAAAACCCTGAGAAAAACCCTGCTCGGAAGAGGAAGTTCTTGGCATTGACTCCACCTTTATCAATATATGAACAGCAACCATAATGCTTTCCATGTGCACAAGGGGCTACACAAGCTCCTTCTCAAACCCAACTGCACTCCAATTCAGCCATCACTGCCAGGGCTGTCCAAGCCTGCAGACCTATGGCATCTAGTCCCAGGTTTACCATAGCACATCTGTACAATGTGGCTCTTGAATAAAATGCTACATGATAATGCAGCCACTGGTTACGAAACAGCTGGATTTCTTTTGAATGAACCAAGGAAATTTATGCTTGAATGAAAATGAGAGATGCTCAGGAGGGAAACAAAACCTCAGAATTTCTGCATACTCCTAATACTGGTATTCAGCAGAACATCATTCTTCACTGCATAATGCCATTCTTCACTGCAGGAGATGCTGTGGGGCCTGTGCCCATGCAACACCAAGTCTATACCCATCGCTTCTTTTTTAGTTATTCCAGCCAGCTCAGAGAAGGAAAGATGCTGGAAATGCTGCCTTGATTTGATATTTGAGAGACATGAATGAGAGAAGTAAACTAAATAGAAAATCTTCTTAAAGGCACAGATGAATGGCACTGTACTCCAGTGCTGAATGACTTCTCTCTGAAAGAGATAATACCTCTGTTAAAATACGTTCTTCTGACAAGAAGGAACATCAAGCCTCAGGGGATTAGAATAATTAAAAAAAAAAAAAGGTCAAACCATCTATTTTAAGGCTAAGTTTCCCTAGCGATGCTAGGAGAACTTTAAATTAAGCAGAGCAAGCGGTAAATACAGAGCAGCCAACCAGACATTTCAATGAGAGAAGACTTAAAATGCACACATGTGCCACACCAGGTATCACCTGTAGCAGAGCCACCAAAATACTTCTGTGCCAAAGAGCAAAGTGCACCGTGTCTCAGTAAATCCATGTGGCAATTAGGAACATGGGGCAGCAGGGAAAGAGACAGCGTGGCTGCCTCAGGCTCCTGAAGAGTCCAAGAACTCCATCCTGTGCGTATAAAGTGCTCAGGCACTTCAATGTATTGTATGGAAGCAAGACAGCAAGAAGACATAATAACAGTTATCAAATGTCAGGATTACTTAAAAACATACACAGGGTTATGCGTGTATGTTACACACATAGAAAGAAACTCTGTATGTAAAAGCATAAGAGGAGTTTCTAAGTACTGATAACTTTGAAGATGCTGTCTAATCAGGGAGGAGTCTCCCCCAATCTTTCTGTAACTGGGTTTTCTTGTGGGCAGCTCACAAGTCTCTGTGCTGCACAAGCATAGCACCCACCCACCCAAGACTGCTGCCACCATCCCTACAGAGCAGCCACACAGCTTCCCAATCCTAACAGCATCAGGCCTGAAACTAAGTTAAACTTCTCCATTACCTTGATCCAAAGCCACTCAAGGGGTTCTGTTTCCTATGCTCTCTTCCAGGAGTACAATACAGGAGCACAAAAGCTATTTCCCCATCTCCACATCACTAATATAACACTTCACATACACTTTTCTCAGACCCAGCTGCAAAAGATCCTGGTTTCCAGAGCTACACTAAAGCAACCCCTTCTTCGGTTGCTCCAGGAAATAGAAAGATCTAAATAAATCTCCAATCTACCTGGAGAACAAATAACTGCCCATCCCCACCACTTCAATGATGCCTTACTGAACGGTTCTTCTGAACTTATTTTCGTGATCCTAGGCATGAGACTGAAAAGAAATGTGCTGCAATACAGAGGGAATAGACATCTTCAGAGAAAGACACAGGGCCTCCTTAAGCCAACACTGACACCAGAGACTGTATTATGTCAGCCCATGGCCTTCGTCAGTTGAGCTTTGTAATTTGCCTGTATTACATTCATGCTTTGTTAGCTATAGCTGCCATAAAGATCAACTTTTTTGGGTGTTGCAAGCCACAGACACGGGGTGGGAGAGGTGTTTCAAAAGAATAAGCACACACCTTCTCCTCTAGCCTAGACCAGCTATTTGGCAGCAACCCAGTGCAACATAATACATCCAGTACAAGGAGCAAATTGCCTGTGAGGGACTGCCCTGTACACTGACTAACACACAGCTCTGCAGCACTGATATTCCTATTAAAAAAAAAAAAAAAAGGCAGAAACAAACTCCACTGCAACCAAAGAAAGGCTTTAGTTGTTTTTAGTTTCTTTTTTCTTGGTTTCTTCTTTACCCCTGGGCTAATTCAGAAGCTCATTATGCATTTAACAGGGAATTAAGCTGCACAGTCACTGGGGCTGTGTCCCTGAGAGCTGGCAATGCAGTTCTAAGGAACTCATGATCTCCATGAGCACCCTTACACGAGAAAGATCAGGCATGCTATCAATGAATTGGGAGTCCTTTCTGCATCTCAGTGACATTTTCATCACCATAACTGGCCACAGATAGAATATCCCAGGAAGCAAACCCTAAAAATAACTTCTTACAACAAGTCAGACAGTCCCCCAGCAAAAGGGGAGGGAACATTGCTTACACACAGTTACTGCAATTTGGTTATTACGAGAGGGACAACAAATGCCCAGAAAACAGGACAGGCGGAGAGGAAGCAGAGAAGGCCAAGTGGGTGGTGAATCATACATCAATCTTTTCTGCATCACCAATGACTGTCAATTGGAAACACTTTCCCAAGTGAAAATAAACAAATTGAAAAAGAAATCTGGAACCAAGTCTGCTCGTACTTTTAAATACAGTGAAGGAGGAAGCCTTGCCTGCTAAGCACAAGAACGAAAAGCATTATGCACTCCCCACAAGCTGAAGCCACCTTGAAGGGAGGTCCTGTGGGGCCCTCTCCAGCCATGGCCCAAGGGGCCTAGGTATCTCCACAGATCCCTGCCAGCTACAGAGGAGTTTCTTCACCAGAATATCCTCAGAAACTTGTGGATGGGGAACCAGGAAGCAACTGTACAAGTGTTCCTGTCATGGCTGATAGCCAGGCAGTCTTTCAAGGAGTTTATACTTGCTGGAGAAGCAGAGGAGATGCAGGGGAAGAACAGAACAAGCCACCCACTCCTCAGCCACGTGCTTAAAGCCACAAGCTCCCAAGCCAGCCTCCCTGATATGTGCTGGAGGGGCTGCAATCCTCACAGAGTTCCCCTCAGATGGCTCATCTACCCCATTTGTAGCAGGGCTACTGCACACATGGCTCTTCTCCTCCTCTTCCTAGCAAGTCACTCAGCAGCAGTCCCCAGTCTGCCAGTGCAACACCTGAACAGCCAGGGCACTCCAACTGACTCCACCTGTGGGTTCTATCCCTGGCATCGTCCCTTTGACCAGCACATGGTCCCTCTGACAGCCGTGCAACGAAGGACAACACAGTCACCTGCAACCCACGGGGCCTCTGTGCCCTTCTGAGTGACATGAAGGAGCTCACAACAAGCTCCAGATTCTAACAGGACATCCTGTGTAAGAAGGGAGTGTGCTATAAAGACATCCTGACAGGACAGGCCCTAAGCAAACACCTGGTTAGACTCTGTGGCAGAGTGAGGAGGGGAAAATCATGACAGGATTTTCCAGTTCCAGGACTGCTGTCCACTGTGCTTTTCCATGTTTTCCTGTTCCTGAGCAGCTGATGCATACATAGGCACAGAAGGGAAGGGCTCTTACCATCAGCACTGTGCTGCCATCCCTTTCTCCTCCTGCAAAAAGTCTTTTCTGAACAAGTTTCCCTGTGCCATGGGGAGGACCCAGCTACAACTGCAGATTCTGGGCTTACTTGCACTCACTCCCTCTTGATTTACAGAACTTCCCTGCTAACAACTGCATTGCAGATGAACTCTCTTAAAGTGGACATGCAGTAAGTGAGACAGTAGGACACAGAGCTGCTCCAAAGGCAACAGAGCCATATCACCTCCTTCTCTGCTGCATACACAGCAACTGTACCTGTGCAAGAACTCCAGCAGCTCTGTCTTAAACCCACTAGGCACAGAGGGTCCTGAAGAACACAGCCTAACAAAGAGAAACCACATCAAGTGAGCTTATTTCTGGACGTAAGTTCCCTTCTTCTCCCCATCAGCTGATCACATCAGGTGTCGGAGGTTTTGGATGAACCAGCTAAGCAAGGATCAGACTACAGCTGGTTAGCAGACAAGGTAACAGTGCGACAGGGAGGCAGATCTCAGCAGTGTCATGTACTGCAATGCAGGATCAAGGAATTCAAAGATGCAGAAGGAAGAATTTAATTCCTCTGGCTCAGTCGAGCTGCATGTTGCCTTGTTCCTGAGCCAACCCCCGCCACCCCTTTAGATAAAGTAACTGCAACTGTGAGACCCAAGTTTTGCTTCCAAGACAGGGAAGAAATTTTGGCTGTGTTTTCAAATGAGAAAAAAGTTCAGCAATTAACATTTCATAATTCATCAGGGAGATAAGAAGTTTCTTGACTGTTTGTGAGGTGGTGGAAGGGAAAGCTTTTTAAACTCAGCTTCAGGACTACTGAAGAAACTAAATGTACGTAGCCACAAAGAGTTAACAAGGCATAATGTTTCCTTAAAACTGTAACCAGGTCTGCAGCAACATAAACTGCTAGCAGCAACTAGAGTCATCTCAACTTGTTAGCACTATTTGATAAAGATTATCAAAAAAGCCAACTGCCTTGCGTCTCTTTTTTCATATCCCTGATGCTGAACTTGGCTGTCTGGAGAAGACAAATGTGTTATGAGAGCTTGACTCCCAGTCTACTGCTGTAGAAGCACTTCCACACAAAGGACAAGCTGACCAACACTTCACTCCTCTACATCATCCTTATTAAGTGCAAGAGCAATTCAGACAGACAGAGAAGGCTGTGGATCATTGCTCTGCACTGAAAATTTTAATCCAGGCAACTTCATAACAAGCAGCAGACACAACACAATATCCTAATCTGCAGAGCTGGCAGATTCTAGGCCAGATGACACGCGAGTCAAACAAAAATGGGCAGAGCTGAAAGCCACTTTTCAATCTGCAATCCAAAAACCAGAAATATTTAAAGTAACACAGGAGCTATGAATCACTACTTTAACTTGCAGTGAAGAAACACATCATGACAATCAAGTTTTGTCTCTGCACAGGCACCAGTTATAATATAAAGCTGTGCAACTTCAACGCTCCTACTCTCTCTGACACAATCTCAACAGAGGACATTTGATACCCAAAGTTTACATGGACTGGCCCTGAGGCAGGCAAAATTAAACTTAAGAGCACACCAATTCTTTTGGCAAACAACAGAAAAGTCCTGCTTGGCATCACCAGGCTATACTCTAGAAGCCTCCAAGAAAAATGTTCCAGCAAGTCCCTGTAGATTACAGGGGCCAGAGTGAAGACAAGTTCCTCCTTCTACATCTGTTTTTTTCCTCCAGCCAATGGGCAATTTCTTGGCCCATTACTCATGAAATATTATATGCTTTGACATAAAGGAATACGAGGAAATAAATAAAATTTGGAAAAAAAAACACCAACCAAGAGACATTTCAGAATGGCAGCTGCTCTAATGCAGTAGAAACACAAAGTTTACTTAGCGGGCACTGGAGACTAACATAGGAAGAGTTTTAACAAGCTCTTTTCCCCAAAAAAGCTTCCAGGCTACCCATGTAATTTGAAATGTGCATCTAGAAAGTGTATCCCAGAGAAAGCACTGGACTGTCCCCTACAAAGTCACATTTCAAGTCAGGTGTATGAGATCAGGTCTCTAGCAGCAAACAGAGCTGGATAAACACACACATCTCCGAGCTGCAGGAAACTTTACACAGACTATATTCTGCTGCACAGGCAAGGAGACCCCTTGTGAAAGTGAGGTCCCTGTAAAAGAACAGGGAACACAGGAAGTACACTGAAGCTTAAGGATTTAGCTCTTCAGTCTCCTTTGTTTCACCTCAGATGTTAGGCTATGTCAGACCACTTCTCCTTTTCTCACTGCTCCCCTGGGATTGAGAAAACCTCTTTCAAAAAAGCGTTGTGTTCAACATCAAGAAATGACATCTCTGTCCTCACAGCTATCACTTACCACAGTCTACACCAACTGACTTATCGGAGATGACACAGTAACTGCAGAAGATAAAGCACATCCAAACACTGAGTTACTCCACAAGACAAGCTGCAGCCTGCACCAGCTAACTCAGGTGCCTAGAAGAGGAGCAGAATTGAAGGAAAAGGAAAAGGAAAAGGAAAAGGAAAAGGAAAAGGAAAAGGAAAAGGAAAAGGAAAAGGAAAAGGAAAAGGAAAAGGAAAAGGAAAAGGAAAAGGAAAAGGAAAAGGAAAAGGAAAAGATCCTTTCCATAGGCTTTCAGGAACTGGCTTTGGAGGGTTAAAATTCTTGTTCTCACATATGGCCTGTATTCACAGAAGCTTAAAAAGTTCACTGAGATTTGGCCAGGTGAGAAAGACCTATATCAATAATTTCCACAAATACTAGTGTCTCATTTTGTAAATAAATATTTTAAGTTGAAAAAGCCCTTCTAGAATGAAACTAGTTTTAATTACCACAATTCTATCTAACTAAGCCTTCAGACAAACATTTTATACTAGTATATTGCTGTTCAGAAGTTTCCCAGGCACAACCAGGTAGGTCTGTAAGAAGTACTGTGATAATTTGCAGTACTGCAAACAAGCAAGTGATACCACATTTTGCTATGGAGCACTGAGATTCTGGGCACTGAGTGCAGACACCTCCTCACCAGCTCCGTGCTCCCCAGCCACTGCAAATCACTAATTCTTCCAGGACCAGTCCTTATCATGCTCAACCTCCACAAAGGAAGCTGCAGCACAGGGTAGTAATAGGACTTCCTCAAAATCCAGCGGTGGGAAAACGGCCAAGCTGAGCCTCTCTCAGGCACTGCCTGCCCACCACGCTGTCAACTCTGATATGCAGGGACAGTGCCCCAGCTCTGGGAAGGGAACAAAAGCATACGCAGGGACCACTATTAGCCCTAGTAGTGCTGACATGGTTTTGCATCAGACATTTTCAATGACAACGGTCTTGTGCTATTGATGACAGTAGTGCAGACTGGTTAGAACAATGTTTGATAGTTTGCAACCTGCAGGCAACACTGAAACTTGATTTGAATGAACTCTAGTGCAGAAAATCTCTAAGCACAAAGTAAAGAACTAGAGTTACTTGTAGGTATAGGGAATAGGGGAAAAAAAGACTAAAAAAAGAGAGACCATCTTTTCCCACTTCTTATTTTCTACCTGCCAAAGCAATGCAAATCCCGATGACTTACGCAGTGAAAGCAGGGTGCATTCACCCTCCCTTCAAAGAAGAAATCTGTCAGAGCAGGGCTGCTCAGAGTTTAAACTGAAGGAATGCCAGTCTGCATTCCCCCCTACCATTCCAGTAGCTATAGGAAAGTGAGCCTGGCATTTCTCACTAGGATACTGTCCTTTGTTAATACATCATCACCCACCCTTCTCCCCTCACTTCTCTCCTATGAGAAAGTTTAATCCTTTGGCTCACATGCATCTGGTAAATTTTTCAGTCCCTGTTTGCCACTGTCATCTTGGCAACAGCCCCCAGAGATGAGCCAGCAGCTCTGCCACAGCAGGCAGGCTACCACTCCCTGCCTGATCTGCCATTTAGCCTTTGCCTCGTAGGTCTACAAAGAGCTGTGGCTACTCCCAGGCTCATCTTTGCAAGCATATTCATTCTTAGAGATAAGTTTACATGGTGTCTGTTTTTCTTTAAAATTAACTGTGTCTTCATTCCCACTGAGACAATTCTCAGCTCAATTTTTGGGACTCTACAGAATCACACAAACAATAGCACTGCAAAAAGAGATGCTACCTTTGCTGTCTCAGGAAGAAAAGTTTTGTGTTTAACAGTGAAATCGCCTGCGGCTTCTAGCAAAGAGAAAAGATTAGCTAGCAACCTTCTCTGAAGCACCACACTAAGCTGGACTTGTCCCAGTGACACAGGTAAGCACACTCCAGCCAGAGGTAAGACAAGGGCTCATGGCTGTGGATGCTTGGACAACAGCTAACTCAGGATGGGAACTTCAGATGGGAGAAGCAGGACAGGGGGTCACCAGAGAGATATGTAACTCATGCTCTCAGGAACATAACACTAAAGTTATATGCACACACACGTTCTCTGAAAGGTCATCGCATTTACTCAACTCACATCTCAGAGACGGGGAATTCTCCCTCTGACTCTGCCAGGAGCAGAGCGAGACAGATCCTGACACCAAAAGCAAAGCCGCCATGGTCATCTCCTCCTCTCCTGATTCCATCATAAAAAGGCAAGATATAACATTAACCAGCTCTCCTGCATCTCTGTACTAGTCTCAGACATCAGTAATCAGCCGCTTGCACCAACAACCAACTTCCCAGTCTGCTCATCTAAATTGTGAGAGCAACAGAAATTGTGCAATATTCTCTGGGAGGGAAGGAGAGTAAGGCAGCATTACTAAAGGGCTATTTTCAATCAAAGCATTATAAATTAATGTAACTGATCTATGAGAAACAAATGAACATTCAAAACGAACTCAAAATTAAAAAGGAAAGAATGGCAGATGAAGAGAAAAAGGTGAAAAAAGCTACAAGGAATCAAAATCTAACAACGACAGACAGTTTCAGCTGAAAGCTAAATCCATGCCCCACTTATCTTTGGCTACCCTCAGTGTTCAGAAAGCTTACTTCAAAGATACTGCCAGCCCATTTCTTCAGAGGTACTCTGCAACTGTTCTCCAAAAATCATGCAGGCAGCAATACCAGAATGTTTGGGGAGATGTTACCATAGTATAAAGTGGTATTTAAATTTAATAAGGTATAAAAAGGAACATGATGTCAGCCTAATTTATAGGGCCACAATTTTTGAAGCATTAAGCTTACTGTCATAAGGATCAGCAGCAACTACAGTAGTTGAAGTTACAAGGTCACATTTCTTCCACACACTAAAAAAAATCCCGAAACACCTAGTGAGCAACTCAAAATTTTAAGGATGCATTTGCCCATCAGAAATCAGTGCACCTCTGTTTTCTCGAAGACAACTACTCCAAGCACTGACATCACTTCAGTTGCAGGCAAACACACAATGATGTGATAAACTCCACATTTCTTTTTTACAGCATTCAAGGCTTCTTTCCTGTGCTGGTGACACTGGTGCCAGGCAATATTGCCCTCTTGCCCAACCAAGCCAACAGCAACAGCTCAGTTTATAGTCAAACACTGGCAAATGAATGTGTGTTTTTTTAACGTCTGTTATGCTGGTAAAAATCAGGAGATTTCAAGAACAGAGGAAACAAAAAGAAACACCTGAAGTACCAAAACAGGTGACAGGTCAAAAAAAGCAGGGGGTGATGCCTTCATTGTCAGGGTTGTGCTCACAGACAGCACAGTGGAAAGAAATTTTTGCATTAGCATGCTTTCCTTTTAAAAACTGTCTTCACCCAATCTGGAGGGCCAGAACAACTAAAATTCTTGCAGGGCATGGAAAGGAACAAAAATATTGTCATAGTCCTCTCTTAAAACAGCGAAACAGTGGTGCTAACCCATTGTTGGGGAGGAGGGCACTCTTTAAAAATTTCTTTATGATTCAAAGATGAATCCTCTGCTAGTGATGATTTTGCTACTGTCTAGAGAAGGATTAAATTTGGAGACAGTGAAATCTCTGTGCTATACCACAAAATCAACAAAAAAAAAGCAAATAGTTTTTTCACTGGATCCTTCTTACAAGAAATCGAAGTAGCTCTCCTTGCCCCAAATATCTACAGGCTGCTCAACACCCTGCTCTTCACCATAGGGACAACTACAACTATTTCAACCACAGCTGGCTGATCAGAGTAAATGCTCTAGAGCCATGGGCTTTGGGACACGTGCAGGAGTTAGTCTAATCACATTTCTGCCATACACAAATCCAGTTTATATTGGGAAAACAAGAAACCCGATTCTCTCACCAAGCTCCTTTCTCTAACCTCATGCAGAAGCAGTAGGAATTCCTGCCCAATNCCCCCCATTGTTAATGCCGGAAATTTAATACTCAATGTGACCACTGAGAAGACAGACACAAGCTGAAATCCTGTCTGCTCTGTTCCAGCTCCTTTATAAAATATACAGCGTAAACTGAGAGGCAACCTGGGGTAACCCCAACCATCACTATCATCCACAGTGGGAGGAAGCCAGCTTCTGGCCACAGCGAGCCACAGTAAAGCAAGGCTTCCACTACTCGCCACCCTGACAATCTCTGCTGGCTCTCACACCAGGGCATTTTCCTGCCTGTACTCATATGTTGGTGCAGGCAAAAAACCAAGCTGACCCTCGGCAGCCCCCCACTAAGTTCCCAGCTCCAACCTCTCCTCCGAGGTCAGGGTCTCTTTTTTTGCACAATCCCTCCTCCAAACACCTCTTCCAATGACATTTCCTCTACTGGTATATATATATAGATACTATTTGAACCCCTCTTCCACTGCAAGCAGAGGCAGGTAGGAAGAAGAGGGGGAGGCAGGCTGCTGGTGGGAGGTAGAAGGCTGCTGTTTCTGACACCAGCTGAGCAGCCTCACCACCAGCCCCTGCCGCTCGTGTGCTGTGGTGCAGAGTGAAGAGTTCAGCCACTTGCCACCCACAAGTCCATTCCACCGACTGATTCCTCCCCTGTAGCCCCCATCCCGCAGCACCCAGCCTCTTACACTCGCTCCACTAGGCAGTTCCCAGCCTCATACACTGCTCTAGGGGGTGTGCAGCACTCTGCTCTGCTCCCTGCTTCCCTCCATGTGTGCAAAGACCTCCAAAAATTTGCAACCCATTATTGCAGCTGGTCTGCTATATACGCTCCCTAATCACGGCATCTCTCAGACTTCTGCAGGCAGCAAAGGGCAGGCACGGGGTGGAGCTGGGGTGCAGTAAAGCTCGGCCCATGCTGCAGGAAGGGCAGCTTCTCTCCCAAACCAAATGACTGGACCTGATCTGGCTGCTCAGCAAGTATGACTGAGCAGACACGGTTTGATTCGCTCCTCTGCGAGAAAGGACATTTGTCCTCAACCTGCAAACGGAGGAACACACGGAGGACACCTATCACCTATCACGGGCCATTTCTGTGCGAGTCCGGCTTTGCGCCCGAGCCCCCTGTGAGCGGGTGCTGGGCTTGCCTGCCCTGGCAGAGCCGGGGGCCCCGCTGCACTGCAGCAGCCCGCACACAGCCAATTCAGCAGCCTGCGCTGCCCCACAGAGACTCAAAACCTGGCAGCCTCAAGAGCAGTCCAAGGGAGTCTTAATGCAAGCAGCAGCTATGAACACGTACAGGACAGATCAAGAGAGACATTAGGCACTGACGCTGCTAAACTTCCTCTCCAGCATCCAAGCTCAACGTTTTAGTGTCCGGGGAAACTACTGCTGACACTTTCAACAAAACACATTGCAAAGCCCAAAGCAGTAACCACTACAGAACCAAAAGCCAGGACAGTAGTGGTGTGGGAAAAAAAGCAGAGTTGGAAATATAAAGAGTGCCTTTTTCCTGTTGGGGTTCGATACACAGAAATAATTCCCTGCTCCTCCCACAATCCACATAATCTCCTACAGGAACAACAACAAAATAACTCGGTAGACTGCAAATTTTTATCTGGTTTACAAATTTGGAAAGATGAAAAGCAGGGAGAGAAGTCATCTCTATTTCACAGTCAAAAGCAAAGCAACAGTAAGGACAGCACAGTGAAGTGAACTAACTTACAAGACAGCTGTTTTTAATTCTTTCATCAAGAGATGTCACTTGCAAGAGTTAAAAGATACAGATTTTCAAAAGCAAATTAAATTTAACAATAGATGTAATAGAGATTTTTCCTTCTGCACCTAAAAAAAGGGCAGAAATACTACAGATGGTGGCAGGATCACTAAATACTATTTGGTATAAAAAACATCCTAAAAATTATCAAATCCTAAAGCTCTGCCTACCTCTTTCCAAAGCCAGACTCTCTCTTAATGTATATGCTGACAAGTCAAATTGGGGATATCTCCCTACTGCTGCTAAAGCTGCTGCTTCTTGCTTGATCTTTTGATCATTGCAAGTAATTTTACTTTTTTGAACTTCACAGTAGCACTACTTGCTATGAATTTCCATGTTCAAAAAGTATTCTGGTGAGAGCCACAAGACAACTTTCAAAAAATTACGGTTATTACTTCCCTCTCCCCGTAGCGCTGGTGAAAGTCTGTGTATTCAATCCCATAGGAATTTCAGATGACTGAAGCATTGTATTTCCTCCACATGTAATAACCACTGCTCTTAGATGTCAGCTGAATGCTGACTTAAGGTGAAGTCTGTTTCCTCTCGCCTTCCACAAGCATTTGGACCCTATTTAATATTAAATTTCTTGGCATGGTCTTCACTGGGCAGTCTTAAGCATCAACATAACATGAATAATAGCAAATACTACTAAAGCCAAAATATGAATTTTAATTTAGACCAGCTCTTACTGACAAAACTTATTAAAAGAGAGAACAGGCATCCAAAAATCACAGACAATATAAAAAAGAGACTCTCCTCTCAACAGCTGACTTGGTATTTTATGAAGGGTGAAGTTTACTAGACTGAGGCTGTTAGGACCAGCACCCCGTCTATCCTCCTTGCTTTCACAGAGAAGCCTTGTAAACCACCATGCCTCTTCAAGTCTTTACCCTTTCGTTGCATACAATTCACCCTGAAGCATTCCTCTTCCTCCTTTTCAGCCATGTACAGTAAGCTTTACAGCACTTCCCAGTAAGCTATCTAGTATTTCTTCATCACAAGTCTTGAAAAACAAAGGTAACAAGAAGCACCTCAGGAGGAGAGCAAGGCTCTGTTACCATTCATTGCCTTGAACAGAATCAAGGAAAGCACCACAGCAGGCAAAACTTCTGTGAAGTAGCAACGGGCTATACTTTGCAGCAGCAGCAAGATGCTGACTCTTGAAGTAGCAGTTACTGCATCAGGTGTCCATACAGGTTCAAATTCTGCTAGAGATAGTAAAAAATGTTAAATGTAGCTACGCTTAAGGTGGAGAGGGGCCGGCTGTCCCCACGTAAGGGAATATTCTGACTCTGTGACCATGCCTAGAAGAAAACCAGCAGCGTGGGAGGCAGGTCGGGAGGGTGGGCTACCCTGCACAAGAGACAGCATGCAGTTGGGTGCACAGGAGAGCCCAGGACAGAGGTACTGATGGGCAGAGACATGGACAAACCAAGGAGAAGCGCCAGCTTGGGGAAAGGACATCAGGCAACACATAACCAGGATGCTGCAGAATTAACACCATAATTTTGCTCCTCAGGGAGACAGCTTTCTAAAATGCCTTTTCCCAAGACTTTCATTTTCAGGTTGCTGAATTGAATCTCCCTAATCACTGATTTACAGCTGCAATGTCTAAATAGGACACATTTTTCCTTCAATGCTTTAAAGACCTATTCCAAGGTGAATTCACTAACTTCCTATGAAAATACTCAAGTCTTTTACTATAAGTACTTTTTGTACTCATCCCTTGAGCTCTCAGCAAACACAGCTGGAATAACTGAGGAACCTACATATTCAGCTGAAGTCACCATCTACTTTTCACAGATTCCTCAGTTTTCAGTTAAAACTTCAACACAAACTGATCAGTCCCTTGTTTCCGATACTCTTCTGTAGTAGCAGAAACACACATTTTCTTTCTTGGTTCTCCTCACACTTACCCTACCTAACCAGCATGCTTTTAAGTATATCATTGCCAGCTGCCTCGAGTTAAGTAGCTGAGGGCCAGCCTAGCAGCCTCAATGTATTTTATTTATAGGAAGGTATGTAATCTAAATAGCAAGTATAGATCGAAACATGGCCTATATTCACCCATACTTACTTTTCCTACTTGTTGGGTCATTGAACTGTCATCACCTTACTATGAAAAACAATTAGAATCTATACATTTCTCCCTCTGTAACTCATTAAATGAGTTACACTTAAAAACTGACTCAATCAGTTTTCCTGAGAGCTTTGGACTTGAGCTAATGTGTTTTTGAATTTTCAACTATATTCAGTCTGCATTTTTTCCCACTTTTCTTATCTCCAGAGTTAACTTCAATACCCTGTCCTCAGTACGATAATGGTTTAACCTTCGAGATCAGTTTCTCAAACTGCCCCCTCCCTTCTCCAAGCATCCTGGTGTCCACTAACATCTGAGAAATGGCTCTCCTGAGCTTTAGTTCTCACTACAGGATGGACAGGGAAGTCTGTAGAGCAAACACGGCATTAATGGCCGTCAGCAAAGCAAAGCCACTTTTCAAACCTCTCCCATATTAAGTTGAACTAATTTTGAACTGAAGAGATTGGATATCCCACCTATATCAGCAGGAACTGTCACGTGACCATTGAGGGGACACTGATTCTCAAAAGATCTGCCGCCACCTCATTAACAAACCAGGGCTCCACTGGTTGGCCCCCAAAATGACAAAATGACCTCACTCAGGCTAAATACTAAACACCTTAGCACATATACTTTTTTCCAAGAGTAAAAAAAAAATAAAATTTTAAAAAATCACTGCTTCACAGCATACTACTACTGACACTACTTCTTCAAACAAACCATACAAACGACAGCAAATGGAAATTTTTCACTCTTCTTCAAGCCACCTTCTGCTCTTATAGTCACATTTCATATTCTGGCAAAAAGGAGAATACGTATTCTATTTTTCTTTTTTGTAAGGATTAGGCAAAACATTATTCACTTCTAAATCATTTCTCAAGATCATTTGCTTCTACTCATGCTTTTCACTTTCATTTCTCAGACAAACCCCCTACTAAGCCCTCTACTCAACTAGCAAGATAGTCAAGGGCTTCATACATTAATTTTGTGAAATCTGAAAGGCCTCTGAAGACTTACAACTCTTCTTGTTCATCTTTTCTAGAAAGAGCTGCCTCTGGCATCTCAACTTGTTGCACTCCCTGTTTTCAGCATCTTTCATTTCAGTTCAGTTTCTCTCATTCTCCCCCTCATCCACAAGGCAACTTTAATCCCTGCAGTGATACCCTACACACCAGAAGATGCACACTGCCCTCATACTATGTGGTCTACTACCTTTTATGCATACTTACGTCCCTGGAAAGCAGAAGACTAGCAGCTTGGAAGAGTTAGGTTTTTTCTCTTTTTACAACACTACAGTCTAGTATCGGGTTTTGTAAGTCTCCAGGAGCAATGAAAGCACAAGCCCCTCGTTCTAAAGTGCCAAGAAGTCAAATTGGCAAGATTTCTCCATCCAACCTATTTCTGCCTTTGAAGGCAGACTTCTTAGCTACCAAACACACCACCTTTAACTACAGCATGAAAGGAGCAAGGCATATAGCATCTATCTTTCAAAAAAGTAATCACATCTGTTCTGGTAAGACAGATCTCCTAGGTGAAAAAGACATTCAGCAAAATAAGTCTGCAACACTTCCCTTTATTATGAGTGACTGGCACACACACACACACGCATAGATGAATCTGCCTCTAGCTCGGCTTGAAGAAGAAAGATCTCAAGAAGAAAAAAAGACAACATCACTTTACAGAGTATCCATTTCCAGACACAGGAATTTTTCTATCATCCCACACTACCTTCTTTCAGTCTCCTCTTTGCCACACAACTCAATTATTTTGAAATGCCTAAATATTGACTGAAACAAGCAACTCCAGATCCCTTAAATTTATTACAACCTCAACTCCAGTGAAGTATTTTTCTACTAATACAGGGAAGAAAGGTAGATAGAGACACTAACCTCTGGCTGACAGTTTTTTGGTATTGATGATTTTTGCAGCATATTCCTGTGAAGAATTTTTCTTTACACATCTGCGAACCACAGAGAAGGCTCCCCTGGAAGAAAAATAAAGAGGGCAGGTGCTATGAAACTGAAAATGAGAAAATAATAGCAACAATTCCTGTCCTCAGAAGGACGAGATTAAGGACAGGGCAGAAGACATACAGAAGAGGGACACAACACCTGAGAATCTGATGAACAAAGCATGCTGTCTGATCAGCAAAAAACTTAAGTCTATATGGTACTCAAGCCTCCTGAAGACTCCTCAAGCCCCCTCACAGACAGCACAGTAGGAAGAGCACACTGTGTGGGGAGAGAGAGTCCGTACAGGCACAGCAACAGGACATGAAGGGATTGATAAACAGGAGACAAACAGCCCCGAACGGCGCTGCAAACACTAGCTGGTAAGTCCATCTCGCAGAGACAGCATCCCTGGCAGTCACAGCACATAACCAGGGCTCGCAAGCTCAGTCACAAAATCACTGCAAGACTTCGCAGAAGTTACTAGTTCTCTTATGTCGCTCAACCCACCTGCAAAATGGGGGTAAGCATGTACCTATAATGAAGTGAGTAGAAAACTACAACGCTCTGTACATTTTCTCAAGCTGAAACTATTGATATTATTACAACTATTCCAAAAATAATTACTCTTGGAGAAGAGGTCTGAGAGAGAGGGAAGAAGGATTTCTGTGGGAAAAAAGAATGAATACAACAGAGACCAAGGTGTAAAGACAGAGACTGAAAATCTACAGGACTACACAACTAGCACTTGGAAACAGCCCCTTATTTTTTGAAAGCAGCAAAAAAACATGGTGGGTAAAGAACAACAACTAGCTTTACAAGAAAGATCTGAAAAGGGGAAAGGACAAATATGAGAAAACTAGCAGAAAATTCCAAGTCCTTCAGATCAGGAATGCAAACCCATGTCTAGGGACAAATGTCCGTCCGTATTTCAACTATGAGAGAGGGGAATAGAAGCTGCACAAGGGCCACACATACAGTTAGTCCTACAGGGAGGCTAAAATAGCTTGAATCCTTCCAATACTGTGGAGTCCTGCCTTTTTACCCTCTTCCTCAACCTCTACATACAAACCAATGAGCATCAAGGTGAGCACAAGCACTGGGGCCCGGGCTTGGTGACACACAGCTGCAGTAGTGTGGGGAGGGACAGGGACACCGGGCTGGAGAGAAGAGATGCAGCAGAGCCCAGCAGTTGGTGCAGGAAGGGAGGGAGCGAGCAGCAGCACCCACGAAAGCACTATCCCCATAATCCTACCCAGGTCCTTTCTGCGCTGCTTTCCTGCCCAACTGCGCTCCCCTGCAAAGCCCTGTCCTAGGGTGCAGCAGCAAGTCTGCCAATGCGGAGACAAGTGCGGAGAGAGGGAGGGAAGAAGCGAGGAAGCGGGGAGGGAAGAGAAGCGCGGTGCAGCAGCACCTGGTCCTGTCACAGGGACAAGGAAGTGGGGACTGAAGCATCGCGGAGCGGCTGTAACAGTGTCGCGTCCCAGCGCAGGAACAGTTGCGGGGAACGGCGACGTGCAGCAGGGAGACGGTGCGGGAAGGAGAACGGGGCAGCCAGGTCCTGAGGAAGGAAAGGAGGGAAGAGAGGAAATCTCAGGGTGCAACAGGAGCGCGCAGCCCGAGACAGGCTGCAGGGACACCCGCTGCGGCGGGGCGACCCAGGAGAGCAGGAACACCTTTCCCTCCGGCGGCTGTGCCGCTGGGGTGGACGGGGGGCTGGAGAACAGGATTACAGCACGACAGCTAATCCTCCTCCGGCTCCCGGGGGAGCCGGGTCGCCGGCACAGTGCTCCCGGCAGCGCCGGTGGGTCCCGGGGCCGGGGCGGGCGGCGGGGCGCGGCGCGGGGCGCACAGCAGGCTCCGTACTTGCCAAGCTCCTCGTAGAGCTGGTACTCGTCGGTGAAGCGGGTGCACGTTGCCGTGGTGGCCATGTTCGGGCTGCGGGAGGCTCAGCGTCG
>WAAG01085844.1:951-23281 GCA_013390105.1 Tichodroma muraria | reverse complement strand
CGCCGCCCTCCCCCGGGCGCACGTCAGCGGGGCTAACACCGGGCCACCCGGCCCCTGCGTGTCGCTGCCCGCCGGCAGCAGCCGCCCGGCTCGCTCCGGCCGCTCCGTGCGCGGGGAGGGAGAGGCGGCAGCTCCCGGCCGCCGCCGCCCGTCCCGACCGCAGTCAGAGCCCGGCGCACAGCGTAGGGAACCCGGCCCGCTGCGCTGTCGCCCGCGACCGGGGGAAGCGGGGCCTCAAGCCTTTCTGCGGATCCGCCTCAAAGTTGGGCCCTGTGCTCCCGAGCGCTGTGAGCCTGCCCGACCTTGGGGACGCGTGTGGAAGTCCCCGAGGAAATGAACCATCTGGTGCAGAGGTAAAGCGGTAACACGCGAAATGGCTTGAAACTGTTAGAGTGAGAACCGTCACTCGCACACAAGCGTGGTTTATGGTGATGGGACTTGGATGCAGAAGACAAACAGAAATCATCAGTCTCCCAACTACAGAAGAAAACAAACAGCCTCTGTGCTGTCTCTACTAGCACAGCATCTGAGAGTGCTGCTGCAGTGCCTTCATAAGCAAGTTTGTTTTCTCCTTTTACTTAAGCGAGTCTGTCTCTGACTGAACAATTGCCAAATCTGCTTAATATGCAGATTTATATAGGGCAGTCACTGATCCAGCCAGAGAGGGAAGGGCTGCACTGGCCTCTCCTGCGTGACTGGGAGTGCAAGCTGTGTTAAGAACATTCAGAAAGACAGATGAGTGTACTATAAGCCAGAAGTAGCATTAAACTGATCTGAAAATTAAGAGTACTGTGTAAGTACCATATATTTCTGCACTGTGTCTGGACTATGAAATCATCATATTATTCAGTCATGTGGAAAGCAGTGACAGCAGCCACCTGCATATCCCCCCCTGCTCCCTGTTCCAGGTTAAATGCAGCCAGCCCAGTGCTGCAAAGACTACACTGAAGTGATGCAGTGGGCAAAAATTCCCTCCTCCTATGCAGAAAGTAGATGGCAAAAGTAGGACAACATAACAGTAGCATTACAACAAAGCAATACCTCTAGAAGGTGATTATGAAACAACAGCATTCTGCGTCTTACACCATGCCAGCTTTTAAACCTGGAAGCCTGCTGACACAGCTGTATAATTCAGAGAACCAACAAATGATCTATCCAACAGGTATCAGTTGATCGGGCTCCTGCCAAGATAAAACTGTTCCAACAGCCTCATTTTGGTGGTCCACCAGTTTCTTTAGCAAAACAGTTGCAGCCAAGGAGGAAAGCAGTTTGACAACCCATGGTCCTTACCAGGGGAATTGGCTGATAACATGAAATTCAAGTGGGAGATTATATATACAGAGGTGGGCAATGTTGCTGATACGCAACCTGCACTGCATTTCCACCACCCAAAATGACAATAGATGTCCTTTGTGCAGGAAAAGCAAGTTGTTAAGTTTGTGCTGCAGTTGCGCTAGGCCATGACATCGGGAAATACGCAACCCATTCCCCAAAGTTAAAATGTACAGGGCAACTGGAACAGGTCTCTGTTCCAACAATACAAAACTGAGAGTGGAGGGTTAGGACCAAATTTTAGCATGCTGTAGTGAATAAGCAGACATAGGGAGTGAATCTTATGCAAAGGAAAGAGGCTGAGCCATGACCAAAATGTACAGCAACAGGACAGGTATACCTAAAGCTATGTATTAAACTGAGAGCTATTCTGCAGTTGAAAACTGTTTTAACTGGACTCAAGGAGTGCTCCGAGCTCAACACAAAGCACCCCATGATATTTAAGAAGCTCTGATAGCAGTAGTCTTATAAAAATACAAAAGAAACGTAAAAAGAGGGAGACAGAAGAGGACATTTCTCATCTTCAAGTGCTACAAGGATAAGTGAGGTCTGGAAATCAGAAAGGGAACAGAGAAGCAAGTGTGTAAAGAAAAGCTAACCATGTGTTCTGCATAGCAAGTGCTACACAAACAGATTGCTAACTGAGAAACTTGTGTTAAGTGAGAAGTGGGATATAAATTGAGTGACAGACTTGATTAAACCAAGTAGTGAGTGGGAGACTAAATTATGGGAGTAGAGTTTTTAAAAGGAATGTAGACAAAATGAAGCAGGAGGAGGGGTGGCAATATGGATAAGAGAGTATTGTGTCAACAGAAAGAAATATTGATGTTCTGGCTGACATTCCAGTCTACTTGTACTGAGAGCAAAACTGCAAGCAGAGGTGAATCTGGATGGTGCCTGGTCAGAATAATGTTGCAGGGACCAGAAAACATCTGAACAGTAAGGAATGATTTTGAGAGCCTGTGCACTAGTAATGGGAGATTCAGCTAATGAACAGTAAGTGAGATCCTGACCTGACTTATATGCAGGATTGAAATCTGGAAGTAACGCTTTGCTTTTCATACTAGCCAGCTGCAGATTTCACACTGGCAGAGTGGCAGTTTTAGTCTCTATCTTTGAAGTAGCACAGTTTGGCTTATACAGTACTCTGAACTGTCAGGGATCTGTGAAGTAATAATCTGATTTTAATAACTGGAACTGAGTAAGAGGCACTAAAGAAAATAAGTAAAATGCAAAGGATTTAATGCAAAGCTCATGGGCGTAAATGGACATTTCCTCTGATGTTAATGGACTTCGGATCAGGCCCCATCTGTCCATGGAGCCTAAGGTCAGCTTTGGTATGTTGAAGAATGTCTGTGGGAAGGGAATAACACAAAAGCGTTGGTCTTTAGGGAAGCAGAGTGAAGAACGAAAAAAATATTTCACAGAAACTAACTGGAATTGAAACCACTGTGGAAAATGGGGAGGATGCCGGAGAAGATGCATGATTGCATCTTTCTAGCAAGGTTGAACAAGCCCAAGGGCAGCATCTATCAGTGTGCTGAGTGGAGCAGTGCTGGCTAGTACCAGATAGGAAGAAAGGATGTTAGCAAAAGTAAAGGACTTGGGAAAGGTAAGAATGAGTGGAGTTAGAAATTCATCTGGGAGGTTGAATGCAAGTACCAAAAAAGAAACATGCAGTGAAGAAAATGAGTAGACATATTTTTTAAGCAGTCATTTTCTTCTGCTATTAACTTGGGGTCCCACAAAGAATCACCCGATTTTCCTCTCTATGCCTCTGCTCTCCAGCCTGCCTCTTTAAAGTGAGTAGCTCCTACAGAGCTCTCACAGAGATTTTACAGGACATAAAATTTAACCTCCCCTGCTATTGCGTGGGGCTTCCTGACACTACTTCAGTATAGTAACAAATGAAATTCAAAACAAAACATCCAAACATCTAAAATTGTGTGAAATATTCCAACATCTTAAAATGAGAGATTTTTTGGCAGGTGAGGAAAAGTTTGGAAATTCTTAACTATTATCTTGCTTCTGAATCTACAAAGAAATATGCAAAGAGTAACCTAAATGAAGCATCATTTTATCATTACTGTTCATGGACTCACATTCGTGTTCACAGAAGAAAGCCCTCTTATTTTCATAGGTGATTATTAATGTTGGCTATACAAAATTTCATTTTTTTTTTAACTTACACCATTGTTGAGTATCTACCAAGAAAATCAATTTTCTTTAATGTGCCTGATTGTTCTCTTCCTTCTCCAAAACTGACATTCATTTGCTACCTCTGAGGATTTATAAGTGAAGCTGATAAAAATAAAAAAGTAGCACGCATAGAAAGAAGATTGGAAAGAGAGGAACTTTTTAGTGAATGAATATAAAATTTATATTTGAAATAAACGATAGAGTTCTGGAGAGAAGCAAATATTAAATTACCCTATTAGTAGGGACTGTTCAGCCATCCATCTCGTTTAGTGTCTTGTCTTCAGTAGTGACCTATTCCAGATGATAAATGTAAGGGAGGGGAAAGAGAAGGATATTAAAGGAAGACAGAGAAGAAAAAGGAAAAAGAATCAAAACAGGCCAATAAGGAAATCCATGTAACTATGACCCATGTGCATATTGCACGCTTCTTGATTAGAGAGTGGCTTTCCTCCTGACCCCAAGCTGATGATCAAAATATGCCCCGAAGCACCAGGATTGGTAGCCCCTGTAATTTTGATCCTAGCTTGTGTCAGTGCACATGCTATTCTGTTTCATGTCAACGCCTAATCCTTTTTGATAGTTACTAAGCTATTTAAGTCAATAATATCCCATGGCTCTGAGTGTCGCATGTTAATTATATGGCTCATAAAACATATAACCTGATCTCATTGCAAATTTGTTCTATTTTAATGTCTCTGAGTGCTTTCTACTGTTACGAGACACGGTCAGTAGTTAGTGTGAGCCAGTCCTGTTCTGGACATCTCTGCTCTTTAGTGCTGTGGGTCACTGCCCCAGGAGCTCAGACCAAGGAGGGGGCAGTTGTGTGTGGCAGGGTCTCAGTGCCTGGGTGCCTTTGGGCAGGCGCTGTGTACCTGCTGGGAGCCTGCCTGCTTCCCCAGCCCCAGCCCCCGCTATGAGCCATGGGGGCACATACCTTTCACTGGGATTTTTCCAAGTCACCTAGACACAAGGTATTTTCCTCTCAGCTTGAAAAGCTTTGGATTTCAGAAGCATAGGCTAGGTCCCCAATTAGGAAAGGGAAGCATTTGGTCCACATTCAGCATATTTAACTAGCAAAAGCTCATTCCACACTATCTTTTCTCTAGAGCCCTATCCTACCTTAATAAGGGATCAATATCAGGTTTATTGACTGATTTCACAAGCTGTTCTGGATTCCTGCACGACTACATATATTATAGGCAAAGCCTAGTGGAAGATAACACATGGATAATCTGGAAAAGCTGAGTACTTCACCCACAGAGCAATACAGAAGGGACTACAGCAGCCTGATTTTATGTTTCTCATCTCATGAAAATCCAAGTCCCTTCAATACTAGCATGAGCTCTAGGTTACAAACAGTGAGCTCCAGAAGACTCACCTTTCTAGATTTCTCTTGGAAACTTTCTTTACTAGAGAGACATCACTAAACGATTTTTGAATGCTGAGCTGCAATGTCTACTGGCTGCTCTCTTAACTGATCTGTTTTATAACATATTATGCTTTTGTCACACCTAAATTATCCTTTGAGATTTTTCTATAGGACCCTATAGAAAACAGAAAGGGTTATGAAAGTCAGACTAAGTGAGTGATAAGAACTTCCTCTAGTTCTGTATCTATAAGAATTTTAATAATAATGCATTAAAAAAAAACAAGTTTTCACTTCTTGAAACTGGCCAATGTCAATTGTTAATCAGGTGAAGAGCAGGGTTTTCCACCACTTATATGGCAACAAGGTCATGTTCCACAAGCTCATTTAATAACTATCCAGTAACAGTAACTGGTATGCTAAAATCACTCTCAGATGAGGTTAGCCTCAAAACATTTAATTTCTGTTGCCTCCCCTGGTGTATGGATGACAGAGAAACAGATTTTCCTGCTTCACCAGAGGAAGTGAACAGATCCATATGACCAATACCCAGTTTAGCTTAATAGTGACTCCAGGCAGCTCTGCTGTCACTGAAGGGTTACTCTGTGGGTATACGATAGTGGGGAAACATCTTGAACATTCATTTGAATATGGCCATCGCAGTGGAATGTTCAGGGGCTATTTTAAGATTCACACTGTTTGTTTAAACAAGATGGCATGACTCAATGACTGTTACGTAAAGGATGAACACGGATTTCTCCCTATATCCCAGACATCTCCGCCAACTTAAAATATTCTATGGAATTATACATATACCATACTGAATGGTATTGATTACTGAATGAATACTGAAAACTAATGCCACATCCTGGAATGGAGTCTCCCTCTTTTCAAAATAAGGTCCCTGTCAAAGGAAAGGCTAATATTGCAAAAAAGGTGATGGATGGACAGGCCACAAGAGCTGAATGCTGCCTTTCAGAGTGTTGAGAAGAATATGAACAAGTAACTCCCTCATTGCTGGGGTTCACCCATAACCAAAAGGAATGAAAAATGAGCAGTTTGGTTTCCAGTAATCAGTCAATACGATCTACTGCTACTGCTGAAAGAAAAGACTTCCATTTAGTGCCAGCTGCAACAAATCTTGTTTCTTTGCTTTTTAAAATGGAGCACAGATCACTGAGAAAACTTCCAGTTTAACTCTCACAACTCAAGTCATCAAAATATTTGGCTATTACTAGCTCTATTTGAATTAAATTCAAATTAAGATAAACTAATGTATCTCACACTATCCATTTTGCCATCTCAGTTGAATTTATGGCACAGTCCTTGTGGAGATACTAAACTTCTTCCATTGAGTTTTCTGTTAGATCTTGATTTAAATGGTTGTGGATTATTGTCCCAGAATAAAAGTGCTAAACACCAAAGATACCCTGAAGTGTGTGCAGACTCTTGAGATTATAAAGAGACCAAATCATTCCCTTGGAGAATCTGCTGTCATGTAGTATATTGATGGATCAATCTCAAACTGCAGTCTGTTCAGAACAAGGCATCTGTCTGGTCTTGTTTGGTAAAATACTGTGCATGTCTGGTAGCATGTCATTGACTGATCAGTTTTAAACTCTCACATCATAGCACCCTACCAATTAAACATCAAACCATGACTGGAGTTATTTAATGTTAACACAAAAGAAAAGAAAGCTATTAAAAAATACAGGGGTTTATTATTATTATTAGTTTTGTTAAACGTGCAGTTTGAAAGTTTTTGGTTTTGACAAGGAACACCCTGTGCTCTTTGTCCTCATGGGAGTGCTGAATTATAATATGTAACATGACAGAATCATCCAGCACTGGGATTCTCAAACCTTTATATCCTGAGAGATTACTCCGAATCTCGGAGACATTACAAGCAACATTTAACCATCAAAGCTCCTGGTCTGTTATAAGCCATGAAGTAGTGTACTTCCACAGCACAAACGTCACTGCCAAAATTGGCATGAACTGGCCCCTCCTGGCAGTCTCAGGAAGTCAACGTTTACAGAGCCTGTGCTTTCCTGTCATCACCAGGCAGAAGTCCTTTCAAAATTAGGACTAAGACAGGAAGGGTGTATTTTCACTAACAATGTCCACAGTACAAATACAAAGGAGTAGATGCAGAAGCAATGTCTCCAGAGTATTTCACCATCACTTTCACCAGCACAAAACTCACAAGTAACACCTGTTAGCAGAAAATACTGGTTTTCCTTTTTTTCATCTTTGAATCCTCTTGGTCCAGTGCTTCACCTCTTCAGTTTAAAGAGTAACTGTTTAAAGATGACCTTGATATTTTTAAAAGAGCCTGTAAAACCTCTCCACTGTAAAACAGCCAGTTTAACATTTATGCACCATTTTAAAAAAAATAAACATTTTAACCAAAATTGCCTGAATGTTTACACAATGGGAGAGATGGCTCACAGGACTCTTCAAAGAACATTGGCAGTGATTTTCTACCCTGAGTAAAATAAATTAATTAACACACACATCCTGTTTCACATCAAAAGAAAATCTGGCTCCAAGGAACAATCCAAAGTAGAGGGCCTGTGAATGTTTACAAATACAGCCTGAGCCAAAAAGAGCAGCATGAGGGTATTTGGGAACCACAGCAAAACCTCCACTCAGCAGCTGGACTCTCTAGTTTCTCCAGGTTTCAGTTCTGTCTGCGTGTAACGAACAGGGAACACAGAGTGAGAAAGACAGGCCTGATTTCCCAGCCAGAGTGATAGTAAAATAATGACTTACACTCCCCATTACAGCCACAAAACCTGTGGGAATAAGTGAAGTAAATCATGTTTTACAATGAGAGAAATGAGCCAGAGAGTGGGACAGTGACTCTCTCATGACCTCGTGGGAGTGCATCTGTCATGGGAAGGCAGAATTCAGGTTGCTCCTCCAACATGAACAGATACAGATGCTTTCCTGTGGATCTTGATTTTGGGTGAAGGTAACGCAGTGATGCCACTCTGAATTAAACGAGCAGCTCTCATCAGATTTCTCCCCAAAATTACGCCTCAGCATGGAGTGCCACTCACCATTAAAAACTCACTAAACCTTTCTTATGTTCCTGCATCTCTTGTCTATGGAGTGGCTGTGACTGCTACTGCTTTTTACGCCTCCTTCTGAGTGCACTTTGTTCCTTGTATCTTGTTAATAAAAATAAAATACAAAAGAAAAAAAGATGGTTCTTGACAGACTAAAAAAATTGCACCCAACATCTGTCAGTTTGGGTTGGGATCCCCATTAAAAACCCACCACTGTGAGTCTGCAGTGACACAGACTTCCTGCCTTTGAAGGGCAGTAGGCAAACACACCTGACTGCGGAAACACAAATATTTGCACATTCAGAAGCCCTCAAGTATCTAATTTCTATACTGAAGAGGAGGGTGTTATTTCCATGTTTAATGAACCTTATGTTACATTTGAGAAGTACCACTGAAAAAAATACACCCCGGCAAGAGAATAAGATGCTAGCTTGTGGCTGTTTGTTTCTTGAATACTTGCAAATCACAGAAGTGTGTGCAAGCACACAAACAGGACCGCGTTTCTGGTCACGAAGCTGTGATAAGGCGGCTCATGCTGAGGTGTGCACAGGTACATGTGACTGGATGGTGCACAGGCCAGGTGGACGTAGGCACTGCAGACCCACAAATGGGAACAAAAGCAGAGATACCATAAACTGCAAGGAAAGATGAAAGGTGTTTTTACATATATATTCCAAGATACACAATACATGTAAAGGCCAAAGATCCAGAAACAATAGGGAGGAACTCACTTAGAGTGAGCTCCATGCAGCAAACAAGGATAGGCTAGGGTGTGTCAGAGAGAGAGTGACAAAGCATTTTATGTTTACATGAGAAAATAAATGCTGTCAATACAATTAAGAGCCAAACTCCATTTAGCTTTTGCTTCTGAATGAGTTTGGAAGAGGATGTGCACTCTGTGATCCCACGCAGCTGTAACATTCGTCTGTCATTTTTACGGGAAGAGCAAGCTCCCTGTGGAAATCACACCTGCTGGCTATAACTAAAATTCACAGAACTAACATCTGTCTCAGGTTTGGCATCTGTCTCTCTTCCTAGACATACACAGGGGCAGGTGAAAGCACAGTCTGGACTGTTCCTGACTCCACTGGATGGTCCTCAAGTCCAGGAGCTGGGGTAATTCATTTGATGAATGAATGATGCCAGTTGAAGGCTTGAAAGTCCTATTTCTAGCCCACGCTTCCCTTTGGCAAGAGAGAACGGGGGAGTTAAAAACTTAGTGGTATTGCATGTCACTAGAAATACCATTTCAGAGTGAAACTTAAGAGTTTTACAGGCACACACAAAATGTTTGAAACTCCCATGTGATTTCATTTCTCTTGCTTTAGAAGAACTTCATATCATTTATATTTTTCTGTCAACAACTTAGATGCTTTCTAAACCTAAATAGTGCCTATTTATTTAAATCTATACCTTCATTCTTTTGTCTCAAGGGTCTAATACTCGTTTTCTTGGGATGGTATGCATTTCTTGGTAACTGAAACCTTCTTTATCATTTTCTAAAGCATATTTACCAGGACTGATATCACGAAGGTAACTGCCTAGATCAGCAGGTTTTTTTCTGTATGTGAAACATTGTGATAGATGCAGTTTTGAGCTATGATTACCACCCAGATGATTTAGAGATTAGGCCTTCTTATGAACACCATGCACACTTTGAGCATTAAATTTATTATTTATTTGTCTCTGTCCACCTGCTAACAGGCCAAACCTTAGAGAAATCATCTCAAGGCTGGAGATTAGAATCTAGCCTCCTGTATTTCCAATGCCTTTCTCGAGCTAGAACTTTGTTAGTTATAAAGCGTATAGCCAGAACAATAGCAAATGTTGCATTAAGTGAAAAGGATATATATTATGAGTGGGTTTTGGTTGCCTCAAGTCTACCTTCACAACACATTAGCATTAAGCTTTGCTCAAACACACAGCACGTGGTTGCTCTGGCCTTAGGCTGGTACAAAGACAAGGCCTAGCAACAGTGACATTCACAATTCAAGTTTGCAGCGTAACTTCTTCAAGTGCCAGCACTGGCTCAGTCAGTAACATGTTGCACATGCTGGGCTTGAGCAGCAAGCACCCTGTCCTTGTGTGTTGCTTCTGGGACTATTTTTGCTTCTGAAACTGTTTTAGGAACAGGAGCAAAGGACAAGTGACATTCAGGACTCATCTGTGGCTTTCAGCTCCACCTTGGAAGCAGACATGCCCTTTGGGAATGGTGCTTGTGGGGACCCATCCTCATGTAAATCCACCAGCACAACCGAGAGGGAAGGGAAGCACTTCTGAGTACTTACTCCATATGCATTGTATAGGGACATTTCCTGACAGTAAATATTTAAGAAGCAGTAGGGAAAAGGATGAAAGCTGCATACAGCTGAAACAGATGTGGGACATCTGACTGAAGGGTGAGGAAGAGAAAAGTTTCAGTGACTACTGGAACAGTCCTGATACTACTGACTCATAAGCAAAAAGAGGCCACTGTGGGAAAAATTGCAATCCATTGCCAATTCAATTTAGCTTTTATAGAACATATACAGTATGGCAAGATCTAAAGACCTACAGACGTGAAAGTCATCAGGAGATCACAGTACATAATGCCACGAAAGACAGTCCAAACCGAATAGCTTCAAATTTCTTCCTTAACAGTCCAGAAAGTCAGTAGAAAAGGAGGGGCGCGTGGGCTGAGCGGCGCGCTGCGCGGGCAGCGCTCGGCTCAGCCGGCAGCCGCTCGGGCGCTCCGGAACGCGCGCTCACAGACGCCTGGCGGCAGCGGCCGCGCTCGCCCTGCAGCGCTGCCGCCGAGCCCCGCCGCGGCCACAGCGACAAAGGGCGCTGACCGGCGCCCCTGGGCGGGCCGGGGCACCGAGCACGCGCACCTCGCCCAGGGACAAAGACCCCAGCTGCCAATATCCCTAGACTGCCCGAGGATTAAAACCTCGTCAACAACAAGCATTTTAGTCCTGCGGTTTAATTAGCTAAGAAAACACTTCCGGTTTAAGGAGTTACGAATTACCCACACGGCAAAACTACATTCCTTTCAATCAGTTTCAGCTGTGTGTGTGCCCGACTTTTGACACCACAACTTCTTCTTTTGCTGTCCTCTGCTCCTGTAAAACTTTTTGTGCTCATTTGCCAGTGTTCCCTTGTTAAAATCAAGGGAACCTTATTATAAGGGATCCTTACCATAGGATCTCGAAGCAGATGATCCTGCCTTCTTATCATAAACCATTTCCTCTACTGAACAGTTTTTGTGCCTTCTTGGCAGCAAACAGAGCTCTTTGGAGATGGGCTTCTTATTTGCACAGGTCAGCAAGTATTTACATAGTAATATACAACAATACAATGAGATAATAAGAGAGTTGCATTAATAAGTCATGACTGAACATCATTACAGAGGCAGAACTCCTAATCAAGGCAAAAAGTGTTTAGAGAAGGGACTTAGTAGAAATTTCTCCCTTTTCTGTGTCATTTACCTCAATGGTGAAATCTGAAACCATTATTTAGATTCAGGTTTACCAGGTCGAAAAGATTTTTGGCGCTTATGAATTATCTTTATCACTTGGTATATTTTAACTATTTAGAGGAGAAATTACAAATATCCACTAATATATTTGAGGAGAATACCTGATTTATGCAAGATAGCCAAGTATGTCTATTCAAATTTGATTTCTAAGAACTTATTTAAAACAGCCTTTCAATACTACTATAAAAAGGAGTAGGAAAAGCACAAGAACAAATGCAGAAGCATACCCCATGCCATCATAATTCACTTAGGTACCCTGAAAATTACTGCAAATTTAACATCAGGCTGGGCTAGCTAGGAGGTACTCCTTCCTTTTGTATTCAACTCAGACACCACCTACTGCAAGACATTTCTAAGCATTGTACTACAACAATCAAACCTATGTCAATTATTAATTTATTTTGCTTTTCAGAAATTAATGATGCTATATATTGTATAGATACTGTAACAGGAGACATCAAAGACCCCAAAGTCTACCTTTCAGCACCCAGTTTAATGTGAATTAAGGTTTTCCAGGCTGAAGATGCTACTTGCTTCTGTCACACAACAGGCAGGAGAACCTCTGATCACTGGATTTAGCAGCTTGCTGAGACAATCTTTACTAAAAGTTTGGTCTCCACAAAGGGTATCCCTGTAGAACCCCTTTAATGGCCCTCTACTAGGAGTAGGTAATAAAGGAAAAATCAACATGCCTAGCTATTGAGAAAAAAAATTACTCCAAAGATAGTTAAAGAAAGTAAAAAGAGACAAACTTTGGGAAGTGGAGGTTGCAGGAAGGGGAAGGATTTACTTCATTACTCAAGTAATGACCTCACCGTGAATGAGTACAGGAGGTGTAAAGAGCCAGACTGGACCCAAAGGGGAGGTAGTTCCAGCGTAAGAGGAATTCTTGAAACAACCACCGTGTGTTTGCACTTGAGAAATTATCACAGTTTCTGTAATTACACAAGCACACACTGCCCCCAGAAGGCAGCATCCCACACTTTTCCACTCATGTTGCTGTTTTCTTCTCCCTCTCGCTTGCCTTACTATTTACCGCAGTTAAATGTCAAGTCATGCTCGAGGAGAAAAAAATTCCAGCTTCGTGTATGAAATTATGAACTCTGAGCTGATCATTGCTATTAATAAGTAAGAAGGGCACCAAGGATAGTTAAAGACATAGAACATCACTCTTACAGTGAACATTAAGTAAACTAGGACTCTTCAAATTAGAAAGGTAACAAAATTTTGTGAAACTTGCATATAAAATAACAAGGGGATTCAGAGAAAGAAAGAAAGAAGATAAAGAAGCTGCTAAGTGCCATAAACATAACCTTTCCATTAAATAGCTAGTCCTGATATTGTCCCCTGGAATTCACCAAGCCAGGTAGCCTTAGGCTTGCTAAGTGAGTATCAGGCTAGCAGGCCTCAGAACAACAGGGTGACATGGTCCTCCAGCGTTCCTCACACTGCTGCTGCCACCCTGGGCTCCCCAAAAGTACATCAGGACCAGTCAGAAACACCATCCTACCCCACAGCCTGAGCCTTGTCATGGACTGGACAGAACTGAGCTGATTTCTTAAGGAAATGGGTAAGACCTCTCAATCCTACGCAAGGTTCTGAATGCACCCTCCAGCTGTCATCTGGGCCTGCACAAATAGATCACCACCCTGAGCAGAGGTATGCAGCGCTTGAGAGAGACAAGGATATCTACGTGGCTGCCACCTCCAGAGCAATTTTTTGCACAGTTTTCTCACTTTGTTTTTATTTATTGAGATACTCTTTTCCTCCAATGCCTGGAAGAGCTTTAAAACCTTTTCCAAACTTCCCCTTTGCAGAATAACGCACACGCGTGCATGCACGCACGACTACAGTAATGTAATTCCCTTTGTCATTTCCTAATAGGGTTAAAATATTAAATTCTGGTCCCACAAGACACTTTGCTGTAAACAAAGTGAAATATATCCTTTCATAAATCAACTGTTCAGTGACAGCACCAGCAGCACTCCTGGAACTGCAGAGGGGAGGCATCCAGAGGGATGCCTGGCACAGGCGAGCCGGGCGAGATGAAGATAGAGCAATCTGAGGATATTGCAACTTGCGACAGCAAGAACATTCCATGTACCTGGGAAGAGTGACGGAAACAGTCGCTTGCGAATGCGGAAACCCCCTGACTCCGGAGAGGACAACGCGGCGGGGCCGGCGGCCGGCACGGGCGGCAGGGGGCGCCCCCGGACAGTGCCGCGGTCCATGTCTGGGCGCGGGCTGTCCCGGGCCGCCCAGAGTATCCCGGGCTGTCCCGGGCTGTCCCGGGCCGCCCAGAGTATCCCGGGGCATCCCGGGGTGGCCCAGAGTATCCCGGGCTGTCCCGGGCTGTCCCGGGCCGCCCAGAGTATCCCGGGCTGTCCCGGGGTGGCCCAGAGTATCCCGGGCTGTCCCGGGGTGGCCCAGAGTATCCCGGGCTGTCCCAGTCCCGGAGCGGCGCGGCCGGGCAGCTGCCACAGGGTGCCTGCCCTGGCCTGCGGGCTGCCCACTGCCTGCTGCTCGGCCAAAGACACAACAGCAGTTTGTTTTACCCGTAAGGTGTTCAAAATGTGACACGGATGAGATTTTTTTTTTTTTGAGCCGTACTTTTGTGTCCTTAGCAGTCTCTGAAATTTGACTTAAAGATTTTAAAGACACAACCTGTTCAAGCTACTTCAAAAATTTACACTGACAGAAGAATTTCAAATAAGTCAACGGGTTTATGCAGGCTGTAGGAATAGGAATTGCCTTTGTTTGGCTTTTCGGCTATTTGAAGAGCAACTCAAGATTCCTGTAAATTTACAGTAGAAGCTCTGCCCCAGCTCAGCCCCAAGCACAGACTGTAGTGCAGGTGATGAAATTCAGTACTTACCCCCACTGTAGGGGCTGCTTTGGCTCTGCGGTGTGTGAGGTTATGGCTGGGTGTGGTGCTCACCCTCCTCAAAAAAAATCACACACCTGCAGTCTAATCCCTGCAATGCCTCGACAAGTAATCAGCAAATCCAATCAAAATTGGGAATCTCCTGCAAGACACTTAATTGTAAACCAAACAAGAAGGAATTGATCAAAGAGCGAAAGGATAACACATCATGAAACACGACACATTTCTGTGGCAACAACGAGCTTAAAGTTAACACAGACTCTGACAGCTCATTATTCTTGAAAAAATATTCTCAAATACAGGCTCTGTTTGTGGCCTATGGTGCCTCACAGGAATTGTGACCAGTAAGAAAAGGTCAATGCCATCAGACAATTTACATTTGCAAATATAGACCTGGACCGTCTTTTATTTTAAGTCGCTGGCTCCACAGTAGCCTCAGACAAGCCCTATGCTTTTTCCTTTTATCTCTTTATTTGCAAGATGTGATAGCAATTATCTTTCCTATAAATCACAAACAGGGCTCTGTCTGACAACTGGTATATAAAGAATGAAGGCTTGTTAACAGTCACTGAAGTTATGTCAACTAACAACCCCGCAAATTCATGCTGTTTGGCTGTGGGTGTATTCATTTAGCTAATGAATATCAGTGTGTGGGACTAACCAGATAAACCTGTAGCCAGTGAGAAATGAATACTATGTAGGGTGTGCATCCCTCTCAGCAATTCATGATTAATACTTGTTTCTACTAGAGTCTCTGCTCTTCATAAACTTCAGAATAATGAGCCCCAGTTTGCTCATGGAACTTAATTTTTCTAAATGTAGTACTCTGGAAGTTATGGCTCCCCCAGGTGGCTTACAAAGGACAAACAAAAATTTGGGAGAAAAACAGTTTTTGCAGAGCTGAACCTAAATGTGCATCCCCATTGCAAAAAGGAGGAGGGGCTGTTGTTTGCAGTTTAGAGTTCCCAGGGCTGTTTGCCATGGCCAATGGAAATGTTTACTACAGCTGTAATCTGTTATGTGCTGTTGATTTTAATTGCTTTTCAAAATGTGAAGACAACTGTGATATTTGGAAGAGACTGGCAAGCTGCACTAATAAGCTCTGTTGTGCAGCAGATCTATTTCACTAAGTGCTCTGCAGGCTTCTCTGCAAAATTTCGTCAGTATCTTGGGGAGTAAGGAAGGGAAGGATCTTAGACATGCCCTACCCAGCCAAAGAAGTGAGCCTGATTCCCTGCTTATCTTGGATCTGTATCCACAGACGCCTAAGCCCTTCCTTAGAAGACCCTAGAGAAAGCAGCCAGCTATAGTCACAGAGCTATGGCGATACTAATTAATTAATTCTTATTGTAAAAGCAACACTGAACATCAGATTTGACACAAGTTATTTGGTCCAACCAGAACTGTCTTAGAAATTGGTAACATATTACTCGGTTTAGAAATGGGTAGCCAGCAAGGCACCTTGTTGAGGGCTCAGTGGGGTGCCTCAAATATTTGGGAACACTCCAGTTCCAGGCTAATGTCCATCTGGAGGCTGTTCCCAAAAGGTTTCAGCCCCTGGTGTCAACTGGTGATGTATGAAGGAAATTCTTTGCTTCACTCCGCTAAGCAATCGGTATTCTGTGACACTGACTCACCTAGAAGTGGGTTGGAAGTTCAGTGTGGGTGCTGGTTACAGCTGGGTGCTCTCGTGTGATGGGAAATGGTGCAGTTTGCTTCATCCAGCCCCTTGGAATCCAAGAGTGTGGGCTTCTTCCTGGGCTTGCGTAGCCCCAAATGCAGAGTGCGTTTTTTACTAGCAAGAGATGAGCCAAATGAGAATGACATGTCAGAGGGTTAAGAAGATTTGCCTCAGCAAAGCTGTATTGTATAGACTCCACAGACAGCTTTTCTTTTGCAGCTGTGATCTGGAAAAATCAGAAAATAAGGAAAAAAACATCAGCAAGGTAACTAGTATAAACTGGCAGATTCAAACACAGTAAAGGAGCAAAGCTACTACTCTCATCCTGTCACACCCAGATACCCAGAAACTTTACAATAAACTTGGTTGTAAACATGATTTTCAACCACGGATCCCAGTTTCTAATCCTCCAGAAGAGCTAGGTGTGAATTCTCTGTATGCAAATCACGGCTCAAACTGCAGCACCAGAAGTTATCACGTCTATTTAGAAGTAGCAGTGGGTGACAAATATGAACTGATTTTCAGAAATGCTTGAGGTCCTGACAATTTCAAAGCAAGTTGTGGACAGCAAAGCAAAATGTTCAGTATCTCTGGGAAAAAAAAAATTAAGAGACCCTTGGTTGTTTTCATGTGCCGAATATTAATTCTTTGAAGACTGACCTCACACATGGTGGCTCACTTCTTGAGAAGTGCGACCTCACACTGAGACCTGTTTTCCTCCTCTGGATTATACACATAATAATGATATCTCTCCCGATAATTTGTCTGAATAATGTTATGCAAATAGTAGATCTGATTAATTGCTGTCCACCTCACACATCAGGAATAGGCAAATTGGTAATTTAAACTTTTCTAAAGATTTTGGCTTTTGAACTGTTAATTTGACAAATAAGTGAAAACCCCAAACACTTGCACTTACATACCTTGCTAAAATCAAAGCCAAAGCCATACCTTACTGATATGAACGTCTGCAAATAAACAGGCACTTCAAACTTTCTTGCATAAACAACTGGAAACAGGTCTGAGCAAACAGAGGCAAGTCCATACCTTCACCACCCAGTCCCTGGAGCCAGGGCAACACGGGACTGTGCAAGTTCCACCTGCCAGAGCCCTGCCTGCTCCTCCCCTGCCCCAGGGTTTCTGTGTCTGTGCTCCAGGTCTGTCCTGATAGCGTTCAACCGTAATCCGGATTCAGATTAGGAAACTGCCCTTATATTGCAGGCAACAGCTGAGGAGCGGTGCTGAAGCGAAGACCCTCAGCCTCGATCCTTGCCCAGGCTGTCTCGAGGGTGCGGACACGCCTGCTCTCCGCCTCCCTGCCCGCTGCCCTCCTGGCCTGACCTCGGCCGTGCCCCTCGGTGCTCAGCCGGCAGCTGCGCTGGCTGGGGCTGGATGCCGGCGCCGCGCCTGCCCGCTCACCGACTGCGCTCCAGCTGGCGCGGCACAGCTCACCTTCCCGGCGAGCACCCGCCCCTGCTGCCCCCTGGCACCCCTCTCCCCCTCCCACAAAGGGACCAAAGGGGCAAAAGAAAGGTCTCCTTATTATATTTCTTTACACTGGACGAAAAAATATAATTTATTTGATTGTTTTGAGTAAGCAGAAGCCCCTTCATACTTCTGTGTCTATGGTGACCTAGCTTTAATATTCACTTTGAACTGATCAAAAAATCTGTTTGGATGGAAAGCTGTCCTGGAAACTCTGCTCTTACAGGACAAGTGCCTAGCTGTGACTCACAAATGAACCAACTATATCTGGAAAATGCACCCCAAAACTTCCTATAATCTAAACCGGAAAGCGCTCAGCGCTTTCAGCACATGCACAGATCACCAGCTCCTCGCCACACACACAGGTGGCTGCCATTCTGCAGAGGTCTATGGAGGTGCAGTGTGCCTGATTCTCCCAGAGTCCAACTCGGTCTGAAACAAGCCTGCCTTGCCTGTGATACTGGCAGGGCTCGGGGTGATGAACACACCACCCTGGCATCTGGGCCACACTGGCCTGCCTTTGCTGAGGGGCATGGAGCAATGGTAGCAAAGGCCAACCACATTCACCTTGTGTCATACAGCCCCAGTAACCACACGCGGGGGAGAAAGCAAGTGTAGCTCACTGTTGTAGCCAGTGCATTATATACTACCTAAAGAAAAAAAGACAGGCAGAAAAGCCTCTTCACTGGCTCACTAAAGAGATACTCATTGTCACCATCCTGCACAGAGGTATGTGCACAAAGATTCAAAACAAATGTGCTACCACCTGACCAATTAGACACAGGAGCTGAGAATGTTACTCCACTTTTTAAGGCAAAGCATTGGGTCTTCTCCTTGTGTTTGAACAGTTCCTTAGCATAATGGGGCTTTGATCTACAACTGATATCCCTATTCAATAGCTGAGGCATTTAAGGGATATCAGAAAACTGCCCAGTACAACTGGCAGGTAGCCTAACTGGTCGTCACAGGACAAACTAAGGATAGGACAAAGAAAACAACTTTGAGAGAAAAGTAGAAGCAAAATGGTAGGATAGTTTTGTGCTGTGGCTACACACTACATAATCTGAACAAAAAAGAAAGCTTTTGAATAGTTGCTCTGTTTTAAAAAGCAGATATTAATTACCACATTAACCTAAAGAGAGAATGACAGAATCTAGAATTACTTCTTCCAAGTAGGTTAACTTTAAAAAAAGCTAGTCTTTCTTTTGGGTAAATAAAGCAGGAAAGAACCAAAGCTTTAACATATTAATGCTGTAACTCAAAGCAAAAAGCCTCATGTTATTTCAAGCCCATTTGTACCTCTAATACACTTGAAATTATCCCAGCCATTGCATGATGATAGTTTGCTGAGATTTTCCATATTATTAGTTTCAATCTGATTTATCAATTTTCCATATTTATTTTTTATAACACATTTTAGTTTTACTGAGGCCAAACATTTTGTTTCCAGTGTCTTCTCTAACTAGCAATAGTTGAATGATATGACCAATTAAAAGCAGATTACACTCCATGGTGTATTTCCATTATATCTTCAGCCTGTGCCTAATAGCACTGTTTTTCTTTCTACAAAATATTTTTGTTTCCTTGAAGAAGTCCAGTGACAGAGATGAAAACAAAGATTAAATTATCCAAACACAGATGCTCAAAAGCAAACATATAAGAACCCCAGAACAAGGATCCTTCGAAAAGTAATGCTTTAATTTGCTAGAGAACAAATATTAAGAATATCAGATTAGGGGACATGCTGAGCCTTGGATTTTGAAGGAAGCCACTTCAAAACATCCTGTTTCCTAAAATGACTGATCTTATCTTTGAAACAGTAACATTTTTTGCCTTATTTCATCATTTGTGAAAGTGCCGCAGACCAATAGCTGTGGTGGTCAGAAAATTCCAATTTCCAGCCTAAACATACTTACAACCAGTGGACACAATCTGAACAGTTTGTTCCAGGGATTCCTCTAAGTGACACTTCTTTCATAAATAGCTTCTGTCAAGAAAATGCCAATGGAGACATACATTGTTTTCATCCAGTCATCTCTGTGCCCTCAACAATTCTCCTCAAGCCTCATCTCTGTGCCTTCAATAAACCTCTTCAAACCCTCCACTCCTGGGTGCTCAGCTTCCTATTGTACCTATTGTTTACTGCATTGTTTCCTTGGATCCTCTGGTCTTGTGTCTGTAGTTTTTAGCTTTTTGTCTGTGTAACATACAGGGTTAGCAGATTCATCAGCCCCATGTGCAAGGGAAGGGAAGAAGCCTCCTTCCAGCCTTCACTGGGACGCTAGGCTTTCATCCTCATCTCCTACAGGTGAAGCTGCAGATGACATGGCACATGAGCACAGTTCAGCCAGGGAACAGATCTTCAACTCAACAGATTGACACTTGCAGAGCCTGACAGACAGCTAACTTTTCTGACCATCAACAGAGGTTTCAGTCACTTGCAGTTAAAGAACATGTTTTAAGATGTTGGTCCAGCGAATTAATTTGAATGTATTTGAATAGATTTGATTGGAACTGAAAATAAATAATCACTCTACAAAAGATCCCAAGAATCCTAAGGAAAGACAAGCTTTAAATGAGTGGGCTGGACATTTTAAATAATCCAACAGCAGTGAAGGTTCTTAGAGCCAATGTGTGAGCCAGTGACGGAGCTGGTACTAAAATTTAGCTTTGCAACTCATGAATCCAGGGTCCCTCCAAGGCACAAAACTGGCTACCACAGTAAAGCAGCTTACGTGTATTTTCAAGGTGAGAGAACAGACTGGAAACTGTGCTGCTCACCTAACTCTCAGTTAACAGCCAGGTCAAAAGGCAGGATGCCAAATTGGATAGATCAAATATCTCTCTATGCTGACATTGCTAAAAGCATGTAATATATATAACTGTATTAACAGATTCTGTGGTGGACTAGACCTCTTGTTATCCAGGCAACTCGAGTAGGTGATCATTTATAATTCTGTATCGGTGAATTTCCCAGTTGATCAAAAGCAATATTTTTATGAGCTCCTCAGCATTCCCTCAGTCTTGTCTTAGCTTGAAGAGAAGGAAAACCCCCTCACTGATACACGAGAGAGCAGGAAAGCAGACACAACAAAAAGCACAGCATTACTTAATGAATTGGGAAAGAATGAGAATACTTGTCTTGTAGCTTTTTGCATACAAGGTCCTTCCCCCAACACCACCTGGGGCGTGCATACTTGCCTTGCTTTTCTAATTATCATGTACCAAGTCAGCAAGGAAGAGATTCAAGCAGGAAGCTTGAAGGGTAATTTTTAATGTCCACTCTGAGGTTACCAATAGGATCCATGTCCCTGTGTTTTGTCTAATTATAGGCTAAACTGCTATTTGTAGATATAAGGTAACTTTGTATAAATCAGATTTAAAGTGGCTTAATCCATTTACACTTGCAGCTGCAGCAGCTTTATTCACTGAGTTCATCATGCAGGGAATGCAGTGAACATACTCTTCATATACCTATGTTGTAAGTTGTTTCTGCCTTGGGAAAAGAAAATAGAACTGAAAAATCCCTCACAACTCATTACATATTAAAGAATTTCAATTATTCACTTGTTTTAAGAATATGATCCACGTGTCAAGTAAGTAGGAATTCCTTCTCAAAGGCTGATATGGTATGAAAAATTACTTGATCACACTAAAGTGGCTTCTAAATGCAACTTTTTTACAGCAGCCCACAACCTTTCATTAATTCTATGGGAATGCAATAACCCTCACCACAAACACAAGGCCTGAAAACAAGGCCTGAGTGTAGGATAAATTAATGAAGTAAATAAAGCTTTAAGTAGCTGATCCATTGAGCACAGGGGATTGTGCTTTCTCTAGAATCACTTACCCAAGCTATTGTCAGTAACAAAACTGTAATGCAATATCACAGAGCATGTGAATCAGCACCTTCGAACGTGTTCACCTTTACACTGACAGTGGCGTGCAAAGGTGCTAGCCTGCTGTCAGAGCTTCTTAGTCTCTGCAGAAGAAAATGAGTCATTCATTGCTTTTCTCATTAGAGATATCTGTCCCTTATAACATTCAGGCTCAAATTTCAATTTCAGACACACTAAAGCACAAAGAGTGGTGATGTGTTTGAATTTCTCCATCAATAGTATACAGAAATAGAATCAATTATATGCCCCACCAACATCCTTTCCAGCAAGTGGGAGTAGAACTGCTCCTCTAGTTGGTTTTCATCCACAGAACAGAATGACAACTCCAAAGTATTCAGCATATTATGATATACTGCTACTCTATATTCATGATGTCCTGAAAAGGAGTGTACTTCCCAATTTGCAAGAAGCTAACTCCTTGAATGTTAAACATTATTCAAGGAAGGAAGGAGATAAGACATTCTATAAAGGATGTCTGTAATTAATAATAAATACAATGAATGAAAGTAAGATCATCCTGGAAAAGCAGTGTGAAAGGAAACAAAGAACCATTTCCTCCTAAAGCCACACATTCACCATGCTGTTCATTCCCAGCTGCTGAGAGTGTCATTATCAGTCATGTTATAAGGTGAGACCAACTCCTACTGATCCCTTGTGAACTCATGCAAAAACTTGATAGAAAACAAACTGAAGGCAAAGGTATTTGAAAAGTTGGAAGAGAGTTTCCAAAGATACATCTGCATTTTGGTACTTCTTAGCAGTACTCATGCCATAGACAACAGATGCAAGCAAGGTAAGGCCACTTTACCAATTATTTCTGTAAACAGTGGCAGAGGATTGAGCAGGAAATGCACTAAGAACCGGCAGGCGGCAAAGCTATCTTCCTGTGCAAG
>WAAG01085843.1:0-10977 GCA_013390105.1 Tichodroma muraria | reverse complement strand
TATGCACAAGACTGAAATACTCAACATTTTTCCTCCAGCCTCACTAGCCAGTGGTCCAGCCACACTGCCTGGGTCACAGCAGGCAAAGATAGGGACTGGCAGAATGAAGAACCTGGCTTTGACAGGGCTTCTGAAACCAGCATCATGTGTGCACCTGTGAGCACAGGATTTTGATCATGTCCTCTAAATGTTAAATTTTCTCACCTGGTTTAAGATCCATCTTCAAGTCTAATGCTGCAGAGCAATGAGTTCCACAGGCAGGCTGTACTGTAGGGTATTTCCTCTATTTGTTTTAAATTTACCTACTATTTATTTTAACATATGAGCCCCAGTTCTCATATTACTGTGGAGTGTAAAGAGAAGGAATGATCAGCTTTTCTTACACTATTCATCATCTTAAATAGGCCAATTAAGCCCATGTAATTATCCTTCTTTCCAAGTTAAATAATCCAAGTCTTTGCAGCTTCTCATATGGAAAGTCCATCATGCCTCTAAACCATTGAAAATTATATGGTGCTAATTTAAAACATGACCACTTGTAACATGTGTATCTATGTCTATTTCTACTGACACTATGATTGTCAGCTAATTGAACATGTGTAAAACAGAAAATACAGCTCCAGCTGCTTGTTCCCACACTGACTAATGAAGGGACATTGGGTTCTGGCATGCAGAGGTAATTTGTATGTGCTGAACATGGCCTGCCATGTTTCAGGGGGCTGGGAGCCACAGACACTTACAATTGTTGAATATATTTTATACCCTGATCTCTACAGGCAAGGGGCTCTTTGACTATGTCAACACTACCCCGTTCCCCCACCAGAGTTTCCCATCGGACTGGTGTAGTCCCAGAGAGAGGAAAATTCAGTTATTGCTGGAGTCCAAATAATGTCGAGGGTCCCCAGCTGAGATCAAGGCTTCATTGTGCTCCCAATGGCATAAACTCGTTCTTAGAGACAACCCCTGCCCTAAAGGGCTTGCAGTCTAAATAGGAGAGACGAATAAAGGGTGGGAGAGAAAATAAATGTGGAGTGACTTGCGCAGCTGCTAGAACAGCTGCTCTCAGAGGGAGGTGGGAACAGGACCCAGTTTGGAGGGTCTTGGGACAGAGTGTTAGCTACTGGGCTGTCCTGCTCCACATTTTCCTGAGGAAAATGACATTTTAACCACCACATCTTGAAAACACCTGGTCAGGGAGAGCCCAAGGGACACAGAAGTTAAAATGCAAACAGCTACTTGGCAGCTCAGCACCCTTGGGCTGCATTTACTGCTGCTGTGGACAGAGCCAGCACAATAGTTTTAGAGAGGACCTGATGTGGGAAAGGGCATATTGAAAGAAATGTGGTGTCTCCTGTGGTCACAGGTCAGTGGTAGATGTTAAACACTCAGGATTCAGGCCACATGAAAGCTTTGGCAAAATTCTGAGCAAATGAGGACTAGTAATCCGTTGAGTAAAAGAGGTCTTTGGCCCAAAGATCTCGGGAACATTTAGATTTGGAACCAGATTTCAGTGCATCTTTGCACTCCAGTGTGGGGAGCTGTCTGGCCCTGTGTGTGGAATCAGCTGCTGCAGCATCTTGCAGTTCACATGCAATGCTGACTAATGAAAGGAAAGAGAGGAAAGCGTGTAACTGAGGAGCTTGTGCTGCCAGGGACATGCACAGCTGCACTCCCTGTAGTCTTTCCTTGGCAGAACAATGTCTCTGCCAGGAGCTGGTGGAAGCTCTGTGAGCCTGTGCTGTTGCCCACGTTGTATACCCAGGTAGTGAACCATTTTTGTCCCTCTCACCTGTGCCTCCCATGCAGTTTTATGAGCAGTGGTAAAATCTCACTCTTTCAGGCTGCTAAATTTGACTAGATTTCCTGCTTGTGAATGTATCTGCCACCCATGCAAGCAGAATTTCACTTTCTTTGCCTGCCACAGAGTGCCAGCTCAGAATATAAGAAAGCCCAGCTCCCTGGTATCTCAGGAGGACCTCCTAATACGGGGATCCCTGCTGAGCAGACAAGACCTGCCAGGGTGTTTCCTAGGATTACCTGACACTCTTCAGTCACTCCTCATTTGAGGTATTTTTCCTGTCTGACTGAATTTCCAAGGGACAGAGCAGTGCAAAAGCCGTGGGGTTTGCTGTGATCTCTGCAGAAGGTTCCCTCTTCTGAGACTCTTTTTCCACCCTCTTGCTTGCAGCTACTTCAAGAGACAGGCTTCTCCCTCCCATCCTCTTTGAGATGGAAATGACTGATCCAGCTCATGCTGGAATTTTTTTTTTCCATAGGTAGTACACTCTCCTGCTTGTGTGCACTGCCAGTGTCTCTGCTTCATGCTCTGCACCCCAAACACCTGCCAGCAAACCTGGTAGCCCCCCAGCTTTCGCACTAGCCAACTCACTGCCATGGCATAGGCCAACTAGCCAACTCACAGTCCATGCACAGCAGCACTTATGAGCAGGTGTACAGCCCATTAAGACAGTGTATTTGCAACTACACACACATTTTACAACTCTTAATGCCTACAGGTAGCCACACAGTATATTTGGGACTTAATTTTCCTCAGGACTCTTGTTACAATGTTCCAGCTACAACCTTCAATTTTCTCACAGTGTGTTTCCTTCCCCCTCTTTGAATCACTGCTAAAAGATCTCTTATAAATCCTAAATTTTCAGCCTAGGCAAAACCTCTCTACTGCTAGCTTCTGGCAAAAGGGATGAGCAGCTCATGGAGACATCCCTGACGTAATTGTGTGATTTTTGGGATACTGTCAAATTATGTTAACTTGTATGAGGCCCTGGCACAGGTCCCCCACAGAAGCTGAGGCTGCCCCATCCCTGGCAGTGTCCAAGGCCAGGTTGGAGGGGGCTTGGAGAACCCTGGGATAGCGGAAGGTCTCCCTGCCCATGAGAGGGGTGTGGAATGAGGTGATGTTTAAGGTCCACTCCAACCCAAAACATTTTGTGATTTCTTGATTCTTATCATCTGAAATTGAGGAAAATTATGCCAGCCTTGAGAAATATCCTCCTAGGGTGGCTTTGTTTCATAGTTGCCATAGTAGAGTGCCCTCTCCCAGCAGGGACAACGTGACAGCCCTCAGAGGCCAGTACCCTGCCAACATAGTTGTGAAAACCTCATCGAGCAGCATAGCTGTGTCTACAGCAAGATTTTACTGGCAAAGATACATTGGCTGGGTACGTTTGAATTTTTTTTTTTTCATGCTCTTAGCCAAAGAAACTCTGCCAGCAACATCTCATAGCAAAGACTTCACGGCAAGTAGCCCATTATGAATGCACTCACAGAGGCATGCAGGATGGACATTAAAAAAGATGTTCCCCAGTTCTCTGCTAAGTTCTTGTTAGATGCAGATATGTAGCACAGTTTAAAAAAAAAAAGTTAAAAAAAAAATAGAGGAACCAATCTGCCCGTCGCTTAATGCGAGTCAACAGCTGTCTCCTTGTGCTAGTAGGAACTCCAATCAGAGGTCATGTTCTAAATTAGTTCTAGCAGCACCCAGTGTTTTCCCCGATGACTGTAATTCTTTTGGGTCAATCTTAGGTCACGTAAGACTGAAGAAAAACTGCTTTCATTAACTTCTTTCCTTGGGACCAACTCACTCCAGAGATATTCCTTGCCAGATTTATGTGACTATTTCACAGAGAAAGATATGTTCCCCGAGTTAATCACTTAAAGATTTAATTCTCAGATTTATAAAAATAGTTCACACCATAACAGAGAGTATTTTCAGGGTTTATCCTCTTCCTCTTTTTAAACTGATTTTCAATTCACTGTTACTCAATGTCGCTTCTGCTATTCATGGAGCACAGCCAAGTGAAACCGGGACCCGCTATGCTGCTGATTTACACTATAGAACCATTATTAGCTGAGTTCTGCATTGGCATTCCAGACATTCCAGCGTGCAGCTAGTCTCCTGTGTATTTATTCATTCAAAATAATGACAGGGCTGGCGAAAGATGCTGGAATGACAACCCTGTGGAGTGAAAAGGTCCTTCACTGGGCCAGGGTACAGGACTGGCAGAGCCAATGCAGTCCATCCCCGCCTCGTACCTCCCACATCCTCCTTCATCCTGCTCTGAAGGTTGCTGCACTTTGCAGAGTTAAAATCTGGGGCAGAATGAACTCACAAGGCCTAGTTAGGCTTTGGTGCAGTTTCTTCTCCTGCTGCTGGTGGTTTTTCATTATTCCTAGTCTTTTAAAGAGTTTTGCAGCACAACTACATTCACTGAATGCCCCATTTCTTGAAACGCTCGGGCAAACACACAAGCACACACAACCCCAAACAATTTAGGACCCTGAAACTAGTTTTGAGGTGTGACTTGGCCGTGTAATTCACAGTTCTGGACACCTATTAGGGTAGATCTGAGGTCTCTAAGTGGTGCAGTGTCCTGGTTTCAGTTATTTGGCCCAGCACCAGAGCGCACTGCTCATTCCTTTCCCTCCCATTCTTTTGTGAGAAGGAACCTTCATGATAGTTCATTACCGTTATGAAAAATGCACTCTTGGAGACAAGCGGGTGTATGGGGAGGCAATTAAAATGTTCCATTGTGCTGAGCGCTGTGCAAACACTGAAACAATGGTCCCCAGAGTGGGGAACTCACCACTGAGACAGACAATAGCAGCCATTCACACCACCTATTATAGACTATTTGGAGTATCTATTTTAGGTGTGAGTCACAGCCTAAATTTTCTGTATAGGCCAAGAAATTGTTGCTTCCAGGGAGTGACTCAGAGCACCTAAGTTAGATGGCAAAAAGTCATATGGTAGTAATATCCCCAACCAATATGTGGAGCAAATTAGGGAGAATAACCACCTTTTGCCTAATGGACAGCTCTCCCTAGGCTCTCTCCACTGCCAACAGGAGGAAAAAGACTTCACAAGATGGTTCACAGCATCCAAATCAAGTTCTCCTTCCTCCTGATGGAAACCATTTTTCTTTACTGACAACAGAGGGGGAGTCTGGGGATAGTAAGTTCATTAGGCTAAAATAACCTCTTGTAACACCCGTGTAGCTAGCAGGAAAAACAGCATGCAGCTGCCTAACTTTGTCAGGCTGCCCACTAAATCTATTAATGGATATAAATTGGCAAAAAAGATTAGGAAAAAGGCAGAGAATCCATTTGTGGGAAAACGGACATCTTTCCACATCTCAGTAAACACACTCAGGAGCCATAATGAAAAACATGCAGCATTTCCATAAATTTGACATCTCCTCTGAGACACCTCTGCGATTTACATTTAAAGCAGGGCACTGTGAAACCCGGACACCACAGTGCTGGGCTGTTTAAGCACTGAGATTTAAGTCTGTGCCTTTGGTCTTCCTGTGGGGTATGTGCCCATGCAGAGGGCTTCCCAAGCTGAGTGCTGAGTCCCTGCTATCCCAGGTCATGCACCTCAGAGGAAGGCAGTGCCTCTTGCCTGCCGTGGTGAACAGTACCTACCAAGAAGGGGCTTGGGGCTGCAGAAACCATCTCTCAGCTCTCAAGGGCAGCTTGCACCTCACAGCGGGGATTTTCCCTATGCTGTCCCTAACAGTACCTACATATTTCCCATCAGCTTCAGTCAGCTGATGCCTGTGAAGCACTCAGAGGGCCTCAGATTAAATGTGCTAATGGAAGAGCAGAGTGGTACAAAAGCGCTGCCACCGCGTGCCTCCCCTCCCTCTCCGTGCCGAGCCGCCGTGCCTGGATGCTGCTCCACCATGACCTTCTACGGTGATGCTGTGGCAGCCTATTTCTTCACGGGGCCATTTGGGCTGACAATGCGAAGCTCCTTTTCCCACATAATTGAAAGGAATTTCTGATTATGCACAGGGATGTCAGCAGTGCGAGGAGCTTGGACGCCTTCCAGCCGCAGCCGGATCCAATGATAGCGCTGCGATTTCTCCTTTTTTGGCACTCTACTTGTGAACTTTCTGCTCCCTTCTGGGAGTGATTTCTCAAGATAATATGCTGCTGCTCCAGCTTCTCTCTGATGGCCTAGATTTATAGCTTCTGCAAGTCAAGAGAGGGGAAGGGGTGTGGGAGAGACAGGGAGGATGAAAGCATAAAGGGAAATTATTTTTTGGTTGGGGTTTTTATTATTTTGGTCCCACTCTGCTACAGTGACTGTCTCCAGGCTTTGCACAAAAATAGTCTGTCCTTTCCATCTCTGTAATGTGCTTTACTGCCTACAGTGAAAGGTTGAAAGTACACATGCGTTTTTTTGGCCTCTCTTTAGTCCAGCCCCTGTGAATATGTGGCATGAGGTGAGCACTACATTTATCTCTGACCTTTTCGCCATCTCCTGCATCTGTTAACTGAAAAGAGAGGAAGATGTCCCCAGCCTCCTCTCCCACAGAGCAGATGGTACTGGTGACTTGATTTACTTTATCTCTATCAGTCCCAACTTGCCTCAAATCTCTCTGAATGTCTAATTTATCTAAAGCCTTCATTGCTCTACCTACACTGGGGAAAAACAAAACAACAGCCCCAAAAACCCCAGCCACTGATTTTGAGGGAGAAATATTTTAAAGTTCCAGATGCTGTGCTCAGAAATTTAGTAACACCATAATTAACTAGGACAAAAATTTCTCTCTTTGGATGTGCTAATCAGTTGAATATCCTCTTTCCCCGGTGACTTCAGACTGTTGATGTTTCCATAACATCAGAACTGTACTATCCATGTATTTTAACCCTCTCTCACAACATTTTCAGGAAGGTGGGTACTGCTGCCCCAGGTGGGAAATGAGGAACTGAGGTACAGAACTTATCCAAGACAAACCAGGTGAGTTACCCTTTGAATATACCTGTTCTACTATGCTGTTTATAAAGGTAGATCATTTTTATGTTGTTTTATAGGATTACATCCATAATGCTGTGTGGCTGCAGACAACTGAGATGAATGTCTCTTCTTGAGACTCAGCAAGGTCACCCAGCAAGAGTGGAGAAAAGCTGTGAAACGAGCCTTTGCATTTCTCAAATGACCTGGTGAATAATACATGCACCTCCTTATGAGGTGCTAGCTCCTGAAATCACAGGCTGATACAATGGTTTGGGTTGGGAGGGACATTAAATATATTGAAATGGCATTGCCAGGAGAGGCAGGGGAGTGGTGAGCATCTCCTGGGGTTCATCTTGGACTGTGTTTCAGCTTTGAGGTCTTCCTGACTGCGCTGGGGATACCAGGGAAATTCTGTGGTGCTCATTGTGGCTTTAGTGACTGAGGCTTTTCAGTTCTTCAGGTTGCCTCCAAAAATGGGAAATACTGCTGACAGAGTTGCCTGTGCTCACCTCCACACTCTCCATCATCTTGGACAGCCAAATTTGCCAGTGTTGAGTACTCTGTTCCGGAGGTTGTAGCTCAAATCCTCCCTCTCCGAAGAGAATATGTCAGGAGAATGGAAATTGCAACTTAACTTGTTCCTGTTTTTCTCTTGCTGGTTGGATCTGCAGGAATCTCTAACTATCCCTCACTATGAGATTTCTAAATCTCAGGAAACCTGATTGCAGGTGCTGAGACCTAAGGAAAAACTTCTGTATATGGAGGGATGTAAAATCAAATGGTGATGGGGGGCTATACATAAGACTTTCTTATGAGTACCACAGGAAAGCATCCTGAAGGTCAGGGCCAGAGAATGTTTGCACAGCTCTTTTTTGATGCCTAGAGTATTTCAGCATAAAAACACATATCCTGGAAATGATACACCCTAATTAAACAACACCAAGAATCAAATTGGACTTGCATTCAAAGCAGAATGGAAATTGAGGCCACTTGGTGCTCCCTGAGCCTATGTCCTTGGGCAGAGGCTGTGATTGAAATGACCTTACATACAATCAGGCACAGGAGTCAAACTCCTCCTCAGCAAGGATTGGTCTGGGTTGATGGGAAGCCTTTTGCTTCCTCTCAGAAATCAGAGTCACAAAGACATACTGAGTGTCTGAGGAAATTATATTTTATTCAACTTATCAGCATGTGAAAGATAACGGGAATGAGCTGCAGTCACAATTTCTTCTGTGATGGCAGCTGTGTGTGGGGGAGTAGAAATAATGCAGCAGGGCAGGAACTCGGGAGTGCTGGCAGGTCCTGAGCTGCCACAGAGCTCCTGCACGGCCTGGAAAGGATCTCGGGGCTGTGTGCAGGGGGCACAGCGGCTCCCACGAGAAGCACAGGCAGCAAAGAGCCGTTCAGACCACTCGCCACTGCTAGGTAGCCCAATGAATGTAGCAGCCACAATGCTGGGGTCAGGCGAATCAGGGTGTGCACAGCTCCTGTAGAGCATTGTGATGGCTTCGCTCTGCTGTGGAGCAGGAGTCAGACAGGTTGCAGAGCTGTCGCTCCTAACTTCCTATAATTTTCTTTAGCTGGGAAGCCATATTAGTCACAGAATCATCACAGAATGGTTAGGGTCAGAAGGGACATTAAAGACCATCTAATTTCACCTCCACTGCCATGGCAGGGACACCTTCCAGTGTCCCAGGTTGCTCCAAGCCCTGTCCAACCTGGCCTTGGACACTTCCAGGGATCCAGGAGCAGCCACAGCTGCTCTGGGAAACCTGTGCCAGGGCCTGCCCATCCTCACAGGGAAGAATTCCTTCCCAATATCTGATCTAACCCTGCCCTCTGTCAATGTGAAACTATTTCCCCTTGTCTTATAACTGGACATCCTTGTCAAAAGTCCTTCTCCAGGGGAGTTTGTCCTTAAGTCTGATTTGTTTTGTATTCAAGGTGCTTTTGTGCATGAATGCAGGGAATAGACAGGAAAGCTGACTGGGCCATGGACAATATATAACATTTTCAGCTGCAACAAAGCCTTTGCCATCCATGGATATTCCCACTTCTCCCCATGAGTAAGAAAGAGAGACCACCCACCTGAAGTGGTAAAACCAAGAGTTAGGCTCAAACTTAGTGTGGTCTGAGGCAAAATATTTACTAGCTTCGTAGTAACTTCATACTGGCAAGTAATACCAATAAAAAGTGTGTTTGATGTATTCAAAACTTATTCGTGTACACATTGAAACATGTGGTGGAATCTGGGGGCATAATAAAACAGCTGCTTTAGTTAAAGCCAGAAGAAGGGTGTCTGGTCGTCATGCTGGAGAAAAGGATGGGAGCAGAGCAAGTACCCACTTTAACTACTTCGCTGCTGAGATGCAGCCCCAAAAAGCATGTTTTTACGTAAAGCTGCAAGACCCCTGAGCTAAATGGGCTTTCAAGTAACACAATTTTCCTCCACTGCCCTGCAGACATGAAACACTGCTGCCACTCTCCCTCCCCCCCTCCCCACCAGAACAACATTTTCACTGCTATTTTATCATGAGGCCTAATTTGATTTAACAAGCCTGGCCCAGATAAATCAAGTGGTTACAGATTAGGGAGTCCTTGTGCTTACAAGGCCAGTGCTCATAAAATTGAATGCATCATGCAACTTATAAACAGGAAAAGATAAGCACAGTTTTATGTACTCCACTGTGCTGCAGATCTCATGCCAGTCCATCTCCCTGGGAAAAGGAAGATGAAGGCTCTATCGTCTTTGCAGTCTGTGCAGGGCATTATTAATGCTTGTGCTCCTTCTGTTCTACTTTTAACACATTTTTTCCCTCCTTGGCACTTTGATACACCTCTGGGATACCCCTGAAAGATGTGTTCAAGGTTGGTTTTTTTTTTCCCCTATTTAAGGGACTCCTCCAGTTATTTGTACATTTGAAAAGGAAAAACTCCTTGATGTTTTAAGACTAAGAGAAAAGGGTTAAAAGTTTCTTTATTTGTATGTTTTTATGGATTTGGAGTAAACAGAATTCATAACCAGGATGTTGTTCAGAGTTGTCTTAGAGGAAGGTGATGGAAGAGAGAATAAATAAAAAATTTCTTGCTGTCAAAATGAGAAAGGCCCTCATTAAAATAATACAAAATAGAATCATAGAATAATTAAGATTCGAAAAAGCCCCTTAAGACCATTGAGTCCAATAATTAGCACAGCACTGCCAGGTCCACCATTAAACCATGTTCCTTAAGCACTATGCCTGCGTGTTTTTTGGACATATCAGGTATCGTGTTTCCACCAAATAGGAGCTGTTCTTCCATTTAATCGGCTTTTAAATGAAATGCCCTCATTTTCCCACATGCAAAGTTGATTGACGTCCTGAGGTGTTCTGGGGCTGGATTTGGTACATGAGCCCATGGATAGTGCCTTCCTTCATTTAGGAGCTCGTTCAGCAATCTGATAAACATTACCTCTCCAGATCAGGCTAAATACAGCACCCTGCCTTCCCCGAGCAGGAGCCTTCCCTAACAGGCCAGTGTTAGATGGAGTAGCCTGGGGGTTCTTTATATTTAACATCAAAGCAGGGTAACAAATGCAATTACAGCCCAATAATGAAATTTGTATCTGTTGCAAATGTCCTTAGTTGTATAGCAGAGAATCTAGATACAGACGAGCTGAAAACAGATACAAGGCCAGTGATGAGGGAAAGTTGAAATTTCTTCTCAAAGACATAGCAAACAGTATATAAACCTCACAAAATGCTTACTTTTTTTTGTTTAAGCTGCGAAGTAAAAATAACTTTCCATTTATCCAGTGAGTGATTGTAAAGGATGAGACCAACTGGGAAGCTGCTCTAAGCCTCGAGCAATGGGATGTTTTTGAGTTCAGAGCAGGAAAAGGAGATCTTCAGGGCTGTGACTTGGATTAATGGCCAGTGAAGATTCCTTGTAGAGACTAAATGCAGGGCTACTCTTCATTTTACCAAGATAAGGTTTATCCAGGCTCTGAAGAGCAGTGCCAGGCGATGAAGTGACTTTACTCCTTAGAACGCAGCATGCCCTAGTTGGCTTATCCTGTCCCACCTTTGGTAACTAACTCTCAGCCTTTTGCCAGAGTCTCAGAACAAGAGTCCAAGGAGCTGGGAACAGGTTATCCTGTCTCCCAATTGTTAATGTGCAGTGGGCAAAACGAAAATTTACAATAAATTCAGTCAGAACTGCAAGAAAAT
>WAAG01085824.1:39758-52016 GCA_013390105.1 Tichodroma muraria | reverse complement strand
GCGGGAACAGCCCGGCATTCCCCAGCCCGGGATCCGTGGAACGTGCGGGAACAGCCCGGCATTCCCCAGCCCGGGATCCGTGGAACATGCGGGAACAGCTCCACCTCATGGCTCGGGACTCCCGATTTATCTCCGGGCACCACGTGATGATTCGCTGCCATTTCAGGCATCCCGGGGAGGCGACTGTGTCCTCTGGCAGATGGAAACTTACCCCGAAATCCACTCCCCGCTCCCGGGGAAGACGGCGCTGGGAGGGGCTGGGAGGCTGGGAGAGCCTGATGGATGTGCCGGGGGCGGCTCTGCGGAGCTGCTCGGGGAGCTCTGTGGGTGTTTCTGGCATTCCAAAGCCGAGGGATCCATGCTGAGCTTTTGTTCAGGAGGAGGGAGCAAGGAGCACCTCGCTGCTCTAAACTCAGGATGTAAAACGCTTCAGCAGCGCTGTCCTGAGCCGTCTGCGGGCAGTTTAAAATGTGAATTCCCTCCCGGGTGGATTTTGTAACTGGAAACGGTGATCGGTGAAATGCAAGTCTGTATCTCTGGAACTCAGGACGGCTGTGAGCAGGGCCCTTCTCACTGCCTGTGTTGACTTTGTAGCACCTCAGGGAGGAGCGATTCCCTCTCCAGGTGCTTGGGAGCTGCTTCCACACCCACAGCCCACAAAGGCAAAGTTCCAACGCGCCAGGAGGTTCCGGAGGGTTTTGGGAAAGAGCTGTTGCGCTAAGGCTGCAAGTGACAGTGTAAAACAATATCATTTACAGATGGGTGTGCTGTGTTGATGGAAAAAAATAGGAATTTAATGTGTTTGGCTGCAAGACCAGAGGACTGGACTTCAAGACATTCTCCTCACACTTTCTTTCTGACTTCCACTCCCTTCAGAGAACTCACGAGGAACTGGTTTGTGTCCCACAGAGGTTCCAGGTCCTGCTGAGCTCAGTTTGGGCTTTTTAAAACATGAGATTGCTAATATTGGTTTGATGATTGGTTTTGTTAATATTGAATGAAGCATCATTCAGCTCAAGGCTGTATCTGGACATCCCTAAAATCTGAACACAGAGCAAGAAGTTCATCCTTGCTTCATTTTCCTTCACCACTGCACTGGTCAGGGATAAGGATTTGTGTGATACCCCTGGGAAAGGATGAGCAGGGAGCTTCCCTGCCAGCTGAGCAAAGCTCACAGCCCTCACACCCTCACCTGGGGCTTGAGAAGGAGGAGGGAATGTGGAATCACAGAATGGACTGGGTTGGGAGGGACCTCACACAACATCCAGTCCCAGCCCCCTGCCATGGGCAGGGACACCTTCTTTAGACCAGGCTGCTCCAAACCCCATCCAACCTGGCCTTGGACACTTCCAGGGATCCAGGAGCAGCCACAGCTTCTCTGGGCACCCTATTCAAGGATGTTCAAGGGAAATGAGAGGGACTCTGGTTCCAGGCTGGGAGTGACTTAGGGCTGATCAGGTGACAAGAGTTGCCTTCTGTAGTTATTAATGTGTTAAATTGGCATCTTGGCGCCTTACTCAAGGCTGTAAATTGTCACCTCCATGGATTTTAAACTAAACAGAGCCAAGTAAGCCATCCTAAAGGATCATTTGGATTTGAGGAGGAAAAAGGGCAACGTGGGAACAAGATGTGTTTGGGTGATCTCCCTATTTGCGCCGCAGCTGTTTGTTCCAGAGGGTCCAGACTGGTTTAATTCCTTACAGCAGGGCCCAGAAGGCATTTGGAATGTGGGTAATGCCACTTTCACTGGAGCCCTTGTGGCTTTGCAGTGGCCCCCAGAGGAGCACTGGGGTGGCAGCAGAGCTGTGTCATGCCATGGGGAGCTGAGACAGCTGTCCCTGGCTTTGAGCTTTGCATTCTGCTGCTCTCACCCAGACAGACAAAATAGGAAACTGCTGGCTCCGTTCAGCTGCAACTGGCCCTGTCAGTGCTGCTAGGGGCTCTCAGCTTCTCCCAGAGCCTGTCTGGAGGATGCACTTTCTAAATCATTGACAAATGTTTGTGTTTTCTTTCACCACAACATAATAAAATGCTTGTCCTGCCACTGCTCACTTTCTTGCCTGTTTTGGCTGGGCTTTGCAGGCAGGCTTCAGCAGTCTGTCTGGGGAAAAACGAATTAATCAGCTTAGCTGGCTGTTTTGGTTTCTCAGCCACGTCTGTATCCTAATGCCAGAGTCTGAATGCAGGGCCACAGTCAGGGAAAGCAGTGAGGGAGTGTAATTATAAATATCAAATAGTGGGCAGAGCTGCACTAATCCCTCGGTAATTGAGGTGATTATGGATTTCTAGAGAGCCTGAATTTTCAGGGTGCTGCCACTCCTCAGTGTAGGCAGAAACATGGTGGGTGCTTCCCAGCAGTGAGGCCTTAATGGCTGGATGTGGGATCTTAAGGAATTTTTGTGGGGTAAAATTCACTGAGGTGGCTTCAGGTGGAACTGGCTCAGGTGGGAATGGTTTCAGTGCAGGCATCTAAATGTGAAATCTGGTTCTGCAGCATGTGGGTTTTCATGATGAATTCCCATGCTAATGATGGGTTTTCATTGTAATTGCAATCAGAGTTCAGCTCTGGGTTGCACGCGCCTCGGCGGGATCACAGAGCGTGAGCCACGAGCGCTCGGAAGAGACTCCCTGGGTTGTTTTTCACCAGCAATCCTTGGCTGCTGAGAGCTTTGTTGTCTCTTTGCCTTGTTCTCCCCTCAGCTGGACCGTGGCTGTGCCCTCCACACGGCAGCCAGGGATGGCCTGAGCTCCGTGTCCAGCCAGGATGTCCCGGCAGAAAGGCCCCGAGCAGTTTTCCACACCAGCGAGAGCGACCCGGTGAGTGACTGCCACCACCGTCCCTGCCACAGGGGTGGGGTCCTGGGTGCCACCAGGGAGCCAGCAGTGCTGCCTGGGACTGTGCTGTTCCAGGGAAGGGGGTACCCAGACCTAAACCAGGGCTCCAGCCCCAGGGGAACGGGCCATGGCTGTACCTGCTCAGGATGGGGCCGCTCTGCCTGGGAGCCCTTGGGAACAAGTATTGATCCTTTCTCCGGAGCTGCACAGACGAGAGTGTATTGCAGAAGCTGGGACGTGGCTTAGCTTGTCCTCAGACACCATTAATTTCAACTCCAGGGTTATTCTTCCCTGGAAAAGCCTCCCTTGAGTTGGCTGTGAAGGGGATAGAAACCACAGCCCAGATGACCTCAGCACAGCTCTGCAGCATCACAATTGCAGCCCCACACTCTGTCTCAAGCACAAAATGAAGGGGAATAAATGAATGGAATAAGCCTTTGAGGTGCTCTTCTGCTGCCTGTGTAATTGGAGTCTCTCGGTGCCGATTCCTCCGGGGTCTCTATGGAAACAGCAGCGGGAGATGATCTGCTGCACGTGACCTCGTGTCTCCATGGATTGCACAGCACAGGCCAGATGGCCACGATTGTCCCCACTGTCCTGTGCCTGCCTTTTCGTTGCCAGGCAACTGGCTCTGGCATTCTGACTTGTGCCTGAGCTTTGGCACAGCTTTGGCTCCCCGGGCTTGCTGGGTCACTCCAGCAGCAAACGCTGGTGCTCCCCAGCTCCTGCCCCGGACAATCCCATTTCAATGGGACTAAGAAAGCCACTAAACACGAAATTTTCCATCAGAGTTTGTGTACCCTTCCATTAGCAAAGCTCCAATGACTGTGAGGTTAAAGACACTGCCCCGCATCGTGCAGGAGAGTGAAGGAATTTGCCCAAAGTCATGCAGCAAGTCAGGGATGAAGCTGAGAATGAAAATGGGCTCTGCAGTCCTGCTCTTCTGTTTGAGCCATAGAAAACCACAGGTGCTGTTGTGTCCAGCACGTGCAGGAGAACTCCAGGGAATCTGGAGTTTGAAATAAGGTTGGGCAAAGCCTGAAGTGTCACTTCATAGTTCTCCTCAGGTGACGCCTCCTTTCAGCAGGGCCCCTCTGGAACAGCCAGGATTTTACATCTTCCCCCCCTGCTGCAAAGATTTCCTGACCAGTGAACCCCAGTTTGGCAGCTCCAGCAGCTCAGCCCTTTGCTGAAGTTACCAGACGGTTTCTTCCTAGAAATCGTTCCTTGAATCAGGAGTTCCTCAAATCCTGCAGCTGTGCCAGGGTAAACCACAGAGTCCAGGACACCCTGGCCTGCCCTGGGAGACCCTTTCCTAGGGAGGTGTGGAACAGGGGGTAGTTGCTGAGTGGAAGGGGCAGAAAGTGAGAGCAGAGGTGTATTTTGTGCTGAAAGACTGCAAATCTGGTCTGAAGAAGGGAAGGGAGACTTAACAAGAATCCTGGGAGCAGAAAATCCATGGATATGCAACAGAGCTACCGGCAGTGGTCCCTGAAGAGTCCATCAAAAACTTCCACTGGGAAAACTTTCCATTTGGGAAAAGCTAAATACTCCTGGCCAAACAGGCAGAAGTCACACCAGCACATAAAAATGCTCGCACATGAAATAAAGAAAACAAGGAAATTGTTATATTTGTTGTTGTGCATGCCAGTTTTTATACACAACAAGAATAAAGAGGAGAATATTTTTACTTTAAATTCATGAAAAAAATGCAGAAAGCAGAGCAGGACAAGATCTGAGTCTCAAAGATTAACACAAAATTGTTAAAAGTCACACAGGAAGAGCTGCAGAGTAGTCTCTATTTACTGTCCTAATTAGACAAGACACAAAAATGGATGACTTCAGCAAGAGGAAATAAGTAAGTGCTTTGCAAGTATTACATGTCAGGAAAAGAGAATAATGATGGGAAGAAGCTGGCATTAAATTCTCAGATCCCAGTGACAACAGCTTCTTGCTGTCATTGGGGTGAGACCTGCAGGTAAACACTAGAAATAAATGCAGCAGGATTCAAGTCCAGGGGAGGAATAGCCCTGATCACTGAGGTCACCACAAGGGGCTGGAAATTATTGCCTCAGAAAAGAGATTGTGAGTTTTTAAGCCTCCAACCCCAGTTACCAAATGGCACCATGGGAATTCCTCCTGGGAGGCAGCAGCTCGAGGCAGAAAACATCATTTTGTCACAAGGGAAAGTGAAAGTGACACCAGCAGGTAACTCAGAAGGGTGTCACACCTCTGTTAAGGTTTGGGGGGCACTGGTGAAAGGTGAGGTAAATTCATGGAGCACGGGGCCACCGGTGCCCCCAAAACACCATGGCTTGTACACGAGCTCAGGGAATCCCTTCATTGTTCGGTGCCAGGTGGGTTCTCCTTTCTTTAGCCTCTTCCAAAGCACCTGCCAGCAGTGTCCTGACCCCACAATTCCTGCTTTATCTCGCTCTGCCTCCCAGTAAGAGGGTATTGCCTCCCTGTCCCACCCTCCCAGGCCACCTGTGTCCAGGAAAGAGGCATCACCAGTGTGACGATTCCCACTTTCCCTTCCAGGCCAAGCACACGGAGCAGCACGAGGGCCGTCTGTACAACATCCCCCTGGAGGAGGTGAAGGCTGTGTTCCCCCACGGGCTGCCCCATCGCTTCCAGCATCAGGTATTCCAGCTTGGAGGCAATGCACTCAGGGTGCCCAGAGCAGCTGTGGCTGCCCCTGGATCCCTGGAAGTGTCCAAGGCCAGGCTGGCCAGGGTTTGGAACCACCCGGGATAGAGGAAGGTGTCCCTGCCCATGGCTGGGGTGGGATGTGCTGGTCTTTCAGGTCCTGTCCAACCCAAGCCATTCCATGACTCTGTGTGGGAAGAACCAGATCCATTGGTGGCTGTGTTTTCCTGCTGGAATGAGAGAGCAAGAGTGCAGTTATTCCTGGCCCTTACTGCTGTTTTCAACATCTAATGGAGATGAGTCAGCCACCCAGAGCAGCAGCAGAAGAGTTTGAGGGTTCCACCTCAGGCAACCTTCATTCCAGTGTTTTTCACCTCTAACATCCAAGCACATAATGCATTACAGAAATATTTTCCATGGCTGTATTTCTGTGTGAAACAGGCTCATGAAATAAGTTTATATCTGCAACAAAACAATCTTGTCTCCTGATTTGTGCGGTGAGGCAGATGGAGCCGTGCCAGGCTCTGCTCCGTGTGCAGCTGCCTGCCTCAGTCAGGAACAGACTCCTTACCTGTGCATATCCAGGTCACTGAGCTGGATTCATGGACAGCCCCAGTCCGTGGGAACAGGGTGGAACAGCTGATCCAGAAAACCCTTTCCAGGCACAGGAAGAACAAGAAGGTCCTTTCACTGAGGGGAAGCAGCGCTTCACCAACCCTGTGGGTGCTGCTGGGCAGAGAGGGCAGAGCTGGGGCTGTTGGGAGCCTCCAGGCAGGGATGGAGCCAGGCTGGGGGCAGCTGTGCTCGGCCAGCTCATGGCAGCTTGGTCACATCTGCCCCTTTCTCAGATCCAGACCTTCAACGAGGCGCGTGTGATGGTGCGGAAGCCGGCGCTCGAGCTCCTCGCTTACCTGAAGGGCTCCAACTTCACCCACCCTGCTGTCAGATACGTGATCTGTATCCTTTAACTGAGGGTAGAACGAAGAGAAACACAAGCCATTTGTGCAGGTGAGAGGGTTGTTGGGAGCCTGAGCTGGCTCAGTCTCCAGGAGGTGGGTGTGCCATGTGGTCTGTGGTCAGTGCAGGGACTCCAGGAAAATCAGAGCTTGGATACTTTTATTCTAACCCTTGGCCCAGACCTACAAACAGGATCAGCACCCAGGGCACGGGGCTCCTCAGCTCTGCTCAGTGGGGTGGGGGACAGGGGGAAGGAACTCTGGGTTTGCTGGATGAAATGCTATCCTTGCTCTGACGAGCTCTGAACTCCCTTTATGCCCTTTCTGAAGGAATCACAGTCAACTACAAACTGAAGTGGTTTTTTCAGAGACTTTCCTTGACAGTCCTTGTTGGAGATGGTGAGAGAGGAACAGGGAAGACCATGACCCTGTGCCATGTGGTTCACTACTGCTCGAGGCAGGGCTGGCTGGTGCTGCACATCCCGGATGGTGAGAAAACCAGGGCTCTGTTACCACACCAAACACCAAAAGAAGCTGTTTCAGGAGCTGTAGGATTGCCCACCACAATCTATCCTTGTTTTTCCGTAAGGGAGAAGGTTCATAAAACACAAACCCCCCAAATAAAGTAGAGCATGATTAGTTATTTTCACCCACACGTACTTTGGGTCAGTTTGCTTTCTCCATTGTTAACAAGCACGGGAAGAGATTGTTTGGGGTCTGCGTGCCCTGCTCTGATCCCAAGGGAGAGTTCTCCAGAAAGGATGGAGCTGGATCCACCTCTGGGGTCCCAGAACATGGACCTACTGAAATGAATCCAGAGGAGGCACCAAGATGATCAGAGGGATCAGGGGAGCAGCTCTGCTGTGAGGCAAGGCTGGGAAATTGGGATTGTTCAGCCTGGAGAAGAAAAGGCTCTGGGTTTACCTAATTGTGGCCTTCCAGGGCCTAATGGGGCTACAAGAAAAATGGAGAGAGACTTTTCACAAGGGAATGGAGGGACAGGACAAGGGGGAATGGCCTCCCACTGCCAGAGGGTAGGGTCAGGTGGGATATTGGGAAGGAATTTTTCCCTGTGAGGGTGGGGAGGCCCTGGCACAGGCTGCCCAGAGAAGCTGTGGCTGCCCCTGGATCCCTGGCAGTGTCCAAGGCCAGGTTGGACATGGCTTGGAGACACCTGGGAGAGTGGAAGGTGTCCCTGCCCATGGCAGGGGGTGGGACTGGTTGATCTCTAAGGTCTCTCCCAACCCAAAGCATTCCAGAATTCTGTGATTTTCCTTACCAGAGTTGCAGAATAAGGACAAGCAACACAAACACCCCCAACACCCCCACCTCATACCATTATTTTCACTACAAAAAAAACCCAAAAATTCAAAACAACTGTTTTGTTTTGCTCACAGCTCATCTCTGGATGAAGAACTGCAAGGAGCTTTTGCAGTCTTCCTACAACAAGGACCGGCTGGATCAGCCTCTGCAGGCCTCTGTCTGGCTCAAGAACTTCAAAACCTCCAATGAACGCTTCCTGCAAGAGGTTTGTGGCTGCAAACCCCACCCACTGCCCTGTGCTGGACTTCAGGTGCTGTAGGAAAAGCACTTTCGATCCCCTCTGTGGGGATGGATGGTGGTGGTGGGTACTTCTCCCAGATTCTGCAATCCAGCCTTGCTTTGCCTCCTGTCATCCCCAATCTAATCATAGTTTCCTTCCCACAGATAAAAACACAAAAAAAATACATGTGGGGCAAACGAGAAAGCACAGAGGAGGGAAGACCTTTGAGGGAAGTGGTGGAGCAGGTAAGGAACAACCACTGCTGCTGGTGTGGTCTCACCTTGTACCAGAGGATCCCATCGCTGTTTGTGGAACAGCTTGCTCCTAAAGATCTTAGAGATGTGACTCCTGGGAAATAGAAGGTGTCTCCCTATCAACAAAAGATGTTGTGGAGGATGTGGTGGATCTGTAAAGAAAATTGTGCAGAGAATTTGGATAGAAGACTGGCCTGATTTAGGGCCGTTTTTTAGACTGATTTTTTAGACTGACCTGGTTTGGTTTTTTGAAAACAACCGCCTCAGACATTCCACCGCTTCTCCTTCTCCCCCCTTCACTCTCAGACCCAGTTTTAAAGGTGCAAAACTTATTTCTGAGCTGAACAGACGAATGGGGATACACTTCAGCATCAACCCAGAACAAAGACAAAGTTAGAATTTGAAATTCCCATGTTTTGATGCTCAGGCTGCTCCTTGGAGAGGAGGAGGTTGCTGACTGTCGCTCTGTCTTCCCCCTGAGCAAGGGCGGCCCAAAAGTCACCGGCATCACCCCCTAGCAAGAAAGGCAGGCTGAGCTCTGTGCCTTGTGCTCCCTGCAGGGTCTGGCTCGTGTCAGGAGCGCCACTGACGCCGTGGGGGTGGTGCTGAGGGAGCTCAAGCAGCAGAGTCACCGCGGCTCCTTCCGGCTCCTCGTGGCCGTGGACGGCGTCAACGCGCTCTGGGGACGGACCACGCTGAGGAAGGAGGACAAGAGCCCTGTGAGGATGGTGCCTTTCTGGGGCTTCCTAAAAACAGAGGCCAGGCAAAATGAAGGGGATAAAAAGCAGTTGTATCTATTGAAGGGCCTTCAGGTACATTTTGGGCAGACAAAGCCCCCCCAGGGGCTACACCCAAAAAATGGGTCAAGGGTTTTCATAGTTTTATAAGTTTGGTTCACTTGCATGTTGGGGGTTAATTTTCCAGTTACAGCTTCAGGTAATGAAGTCATTTACCCCAAGTTTGCTCCCCCCAACTCACTTTTGTTTCCATTTCTCGGGGCCTGGGCCAGTGAGGTGCCCTTGATTCCCAGGCCTGCAGAGGAATTGTTGTGTCTGCCCAAAATGGGAGAACAGTAGCTGGCACTGTACGTGGAGCTTAGAGTTACACACCAAAGAACTGCAGGATTACAAACACACACGAAAAATACAAAAGCTAAAATCCTAAGGCATCATTCCCCCAGAGCTCTGCCCTGGGGACAGCCCTGATTCCTGCTGCAAGGAAAAAAGGGTGTTTGGTTCAGTTTTTGTTTTATGGCAATCCCTGAAAATGTTCAGGCTTTGGAGGGGTCTGAAAGGTTCGTGTTGTGCTTTAGATGATTTTTACTGAATTTTTACTCTCTCTCCCTGAGACAGAAGTGCAGGTGGGTGTTGTTGGAGAGGCAGGGCCTGGGTGTTGCTCAGTGCAGCATGACTCAGGCTCGATGCTGCAGGGCTAAGGGAAAGCAAAAAAACATGCCCGAAGGATACAAATGATCCTGCCAGCCTAATTGGAAGGAGGGGAGGGGAATACGTGTCTCAGATAGAAGCTGCAGGCAATAAAAAAGTGATGCAGACAATCTCCACCAGGTCTCTCCAGAGGAGCTGACGCTCGTGCACAACCTGCGCAAGATGGTGATGAACGATTGGGTGAGTTCCAGGCTCTGCCTTTGCCTGTGTCACTCCCAGCAATTAAAGCTGCCACAAGCCCAGAGCTATGAGTCCAGCACTGCTGAAGGAGAGCACAGGCACAGCATCAGTGTCTCGTCAGTGTTTGTGACCGCCTGAGGAGAACGAGAGCAGGTCGAATCTGTAGCAGCATTTCCTGATTCCCTTGCCCAGCTCTGGTGTAGGACCCTGAGCTGGAGGTGTTTGATAGCCCTTGGGACAGTTTGGGTTATGATTGTTTTGAACTAATGAGAACTTCTGGTTTCTGAACATTTTGCTGTGGGAGGTCCACTCCTTCTGCTGCTTTTTCAATGCCATGGATGCTCAGAGCTAGAACAAGTAGGCTTCAGATTTAAAGGTATATAGGAAAGTCCTTTTTAAGGTATTTCACTTGTTTGCATAGGAAACCCATTATAGGTAAGGAAAGTTTTAATGCCAGCCCTGGGAACATGAGCTGTGTATTTTCCCTGTGCTCACATGGACTTGGAGCAGCCAGGATTAGTGTGGTCAGGAGCATTATTAAAAAAATCCTGTAGAATTTTTGAAGAATCCAGATCCCAGAATGGGATCTTAAAGCCCACTCAGTCCCACCCCTGCCATGTGCAGGGACACCTTCCACTCTCCCAGGTTACTCCCAGCCCCATCCACCCTGGCCTTGGACACTTCCAGGGATCCAGGGGCAGCCACAGCTGCTCTGGGCACCCTGTGCCAGGGCCTCCCCACCCTCACAGCCAGGAATTCTTTCCCAATATCCCATCTAGCCCTGCCCTGTTACTGTGAAACCATCCCCCCTTGTCCTGTCCCTCCATCCCTTGTCCCAAGCCCCTCTCCAACTCTCCTGGAGCCCCTTTAGGCCCTGGAAGGGGCGCTGAGGTCTCCCTGGAGCCTTCTCCAGCTGAGCCTCCCCAGCTCTCCCAGCCTGGCTCCAGAGCAGAGGGGCTCCATCATGGAACCTTCCTGGCCTCCTCTGGACTTGCTCCAGCAGCTCCATTCTCCAAGAAGAAGGTGCCTTAGGGGTTGATCCTAAACCAGCGCTGGGTTTGCAGCTAACAGGATTTTTATTTCTGATCTGCCTTCCAGAGTGGAGGTGCCATTGTGACCACCCTCAGCCAGACTGGCTCGCTCTTCAAACCCAGCTCAGCCTACACTCCCCAGGAGTTGCTGGGAAAGGTGAGTCACGGCCTCTTTTGGTGACCTGATTCTGTTCAAGGGGACACTGTTCAGGGTCTCTGTGGATCACACACACCTTTGGGTCAGCAGTGCCCTGACAGCCAGGGGAGCCAACAGTGTCCTGGGGTGTGCCAGGCACACGGGCCAGGCAGGGGATTGTCCCTGTCTGGGCTGGGGCAGCCTCACCTCGGGTCCTGGGGGCAGTTTGGGCATCGCAGTCTGTGAAAGGTCTGAAGCTGCTGGGGAGTGTCCAAAGGAGGGACACGAAGATGATGAAGGGTCTGGAGGATGAGGAGCATCTGAGAGCATTTGGTCTGTCCAGCTGGAAAAGAGGAGACTGAAAGGAGACCTCAGGGATCTGCAGCTCCTCGGGAGGGGCAGCTCCGATTTCTGCTCCCTGTGACCAGGACAGGACCCAAGGGAATGTCTGGAGCTGTGTCAGGGGAGGGTTGGGCTGGATATCAGGAAAAGGCTCTTCCAGAGGCTGCCGGGGCACTGAACAGGGAGCGGCCACAGCCCCAAGGCTGCCAGAGCTCGAGGAGCATTTGGCCCCCGCCCCCAGGCACAGGATGGGATTGTTGCGGTGCCTCCAGGGCCAGGAGTAGGACTGGATGACCCTTGTGGGTCCGTTCCAACTCTGGATATTCCATGACTCCATGACTGAGTTCCGGTTGAGCTCCCAAGGCGTCTGGGCCGTGTCCTGCCCCAGCCCCCGCCACTGACCCCGACTGACCTGCCCTTTCCCAGGAGGGCTTCGACGCCTTGGACCCCTTTGTGCCCATCCCGGTCCCCAACTACAGCCCGAGGGAATTCGAGAGCTGCTACGGCTACTACCTGGAGCGCAAGTGGCTGCAGCACGAGAAAGGTCAGTGCCCGGGGAGGGGGCCAAACCCGGGGCTCGGCCCGGAGCGGAGCCCGCTCCCTCCGCTGCCGTTCCCTCCCTCCCTCCATCTCTGTCTCTCTCTCCCTCGCAGCGCACACGGAGGACGGGAAAGCGGAGCTGCAGTTCCTGAGCGGCTCCAACCCGCGGCAGCTGGACCGGCTGGCGGGGCCCCTATAGCGCAATAAAGGCTCCGCTCCCCCGCTGTCCGTGTCCGTGTCCCGTGCGCGTGCCCGCCCCCCGCTCGCGTCCCCGCCCGTCCGGGGCGGGCCCGGCCGTGACGCGCTCGCGGTTCCTGCGGCGGGGCCGCGCGGCGATGCCGGGGGAG
>WAAG01085824.1:23694-39518 GCA_013390105.1 Tichodroma muraria | reverse complement strand
GGGACGGGGCGGGGCCGCCGCAGCTGCCGCCGCTTTGTGTCGCAGGGACGGGGCCGTGGCCGATTACCGGGACCGCGCCCCGGCCGGGGGCTGCGCGCCGCGGGACACCGGGAGCCGCAGGGTGAGCGGGGCCCGCAGCGCCGCCTGCCCGGGACAAGCGGGGACGAGGCGAAGCGCCCCGTAACCACCGCGCCGGGATTGTTCCCGTAGGGAGACGCTGCCGGGGACGGGAAGGGGAATCCCGGTGCTGCGGGGCCAGGTTTGTGCGCGAGTTCGGTTCATTCGCTGGGATCAGAGTTCCAGAAAGGCAGAATTCCCTGGCCCCTGCCCTGGGACAACGTGCTAGTGAACAAGGAGAAGGACAACTGTGGGATAAGACTGCTTGGCTTCTAGAGAGCTGGGTCAGAGCAGCAAACGGGCTAAAAACCAGGAGAAGTTGAAAAACCAATTCCTGCATTCACGGGGATGCTCGGAGCTGAAAGGACTTCTGCTCTCCCGTCTCCCTGCAGGTGCAGCTCCCGCGGGGCCCCGGGACGCTCCCTCCGTGCGGCTCTGGTCCGAGTTCCTCAACGTGCACCTGCACCCCAAGAGCGTCTACGTGATCCGGCAGTACCTGCACGATGGGTACGGCCACGGGTCCGGGCGAGAGCCCAAAACACGAGCCGAGTCTTGCCTTAAGGATGAATAAAAGGGATAAAATAACCCCTCCCTACCCTTTTTTTCACTTAGGGATTGTGGTTGTCTCGAAGCCTTTGGGCAAGGTGAAAGTCTCCTGCAGGACCCTGCCTGCGTCGAGGAGTTGGAAGATCGGTTGCATTTCTATGTTGAGGAGTGTGATTACCTTCAGGTTCACACCTTATCCAAGCTCCCTTTGCTTTCAAGCAACTTTCTGCTCAAGCTGAAGCAGAATCTGAGGTGCTGCCATTGTTCCCACAGGGGTTTCAGGTCCTCTGTGACCTTCACAATGGATTCTCTGGAGTTGGTGCCAAGGTGACAGAGCTGCTCCACGATGAGTATTCACGGAAAGGGATCCTGACCTGGGGCCTGACTCCAGTCCTGAGTACTGTGGGAGTGAGTAAACAATGGGGAGAAACAGGAACAGGGGCCCAGCCTGCGTTTTGACAGATTCTTGTCCACTCTTTAAGATTCCAAAGGTTGGATATTTTTTTTCCCCCAGGACCCTCAGAACAGTTTTTACAGACTGATGAACACGGCCCTGGGCATTGCCCACCTCTCTCGTCACAGCTCTCTCTTCTGCCCCCTGTCACTCAGTGGGAGTTTGGGAATCAAGCCAGAACCTCCTGTGATGTTTCCATACATAAAATACGACGTAAGTCCTGGGTTGGGATCACCCACCATGGCTGGCTTTGAGCTCGTGCAGCTTTACCCCTGTCTGTGTTTTCTGCAGCTCTGTGGTTTGGTGGTTTTCCATGGTGCTGTTCTGCTCAGCAGAGACCTTTCTCCTGCTTTTTCACTGGGACTTAGCTGCCAACTTTGAATTTCTGTAGTTTTCTTCCTACTTTTGAAAATATTAACACATTTCCTTGGCTGCTGTGCTTTCTGGTGGGGTGCTGCCTGCAGTGTTGGCACTGAAGAAAAGGCTTTACTACATTATTCTCCATGCTTGGAGTAACTCCAGCCTCGCTGGAGCCCTAAGAAGCCAAAGAAAGATAAGGAAACTGGCACCAAAGCATTTGTTAGCAAACAGCTGGGCTGGAACTACTGTTAAACACTGTCTGCTTATCCCAACCCTGGCCTAACTGCTACACACTTCTTTTAAAGGCACAATTTACAATCTGGTTAAGTTAAATACACGAAACTGGGTTAAGGGAGGGGTGACTGTGACCTGTCCTGTAATTCCTGCATTTGTCTCCTCCCCAGGCGTCCCTGAACTACCACAGCAGCGCGATTTTGGCAGCAGCACTCGACACCCTCACGGCTCCCTACCGGCTCTGGTCCTCCCAGGGCTCCATGATGCACTTTGCTGACTCCCTCACCTTCTCTGGGAGGAAGGTGAGGGCACCTTCCAGCTGTTCTGCACACCCCCACTGCCAGGAGGGTGTTCCAGACTCTGCTCTGTCACCCAACTCCAGGTGGTGGCTGCGTGGGCAGCTCTTCCCTTCCCTGCCTCACCTGGCTCCTCGCTCCCCGATGCTTTAAGTGCCCACCAGCAGGACGTGCCCTGGAAGCTTCTGTCCTCGTGGAGGGAGCAAAAGGTCAGCTGCTGTTTTGCTCAGTCTGTTGTGCTACGAGGAATTTGCCAGGAGAAAGCCACCAGGTAAATCAGCATTTGAACTGCACTTCCTGCAGGGATTCCTCACTGGAGGCATCCACACTCCCTCCATTCGGAGAGGCAGCTGAAGGAGCAGTCTGAGTGCTACGAATTCTAGAGCAAAACAGCTAAAAAGCAGCTGAGGCAGTGCTGGTGTCAGGCTGGAAAACCCTGAATTTCCTTTGCAGCAGCTGCCCGGGCCAGCCCCGGTCCCCCCTGCACAGCTGTGAGAGCCCTGAGCAGGTGCTCCAGCAGTTCCTCCACACCCAATTCCCAGGAGCCTTCAGGTGGGTGCAGGCAAGGGGTGCTGGTTTAGAACAAGGAACAGCTGAGGGAGCTCTGGGTAACTTTATTCATCTCCTCACAGCACATCCCACGTGCTCCAGCAGCCCTGTGACACCCGGCCTCCCTTCCCCCAGTTCTTCTCTCCTCTCCTGACCAGACAAGGCTTCCTCCTGGACAAAGCTCAGGGCTTTTCCTCAGCAGGTAACAAATCCCCCTTAAACTTTGCAACAGAGATCAGGGCCTAACAGAGGTAAAAATTACTAATAACAAACAAACCCAGTGTGGAGTGTTTGAGGGCACAAGTTGTGAGCGTGGAGCAGCCGAGTTCAAGTAAGGCAACTGCCTGTGACCTAGCACAGGGCAGGGCAGGGGATTTTGGTGGGTGTTTAACCCCTGGCGTGTCCCTGACCCTGCAGGTGTTGAGAGCATTCCCGTGCTGGCAGCCCTGCAGAGCTCCCCTGTCCTGCACTCGCTGCTCTCGGGGCTCTGCCGGGAGCTGCGAGCGCCGAACGTGCGGCGCTGGAGCAGCTTCTTCACAGCTGGGGTGGAACAGGACGACTTCCAGGAGGCCCTGGAGGAGCTGAAGACTCTGTCCCAGTGCTACGAGACAGGGTTTGGAGCAGGTGGATCTGAGGATGAAGCAGATTCAGACTAGCCCACCTTTATTACTGGGGGTGGCGGGAGCGGCTTTAAGACGACCCCCAAAATAAAGGGAATGGTTTTGCAGATGGCCCAGCTGCTGCTTGCTTCTCATTTCACCAAAAATCTTCTTTCTTCCGGCCTAAGTTCTCCAGCTACTCGCAGCTGTGTTGCAAAGGAGGAAAGCTGCTTTTATATATTTTGGTTGGGTTTTTTCAACTGTGCCAAGTGGATTTGCTCTGCCCGTTCAAATAAACCCACACAATAAATAGAGAATTCAGACTGTAACTATCTCACATACAATCAGCACAAGGGGAGAACTTAGAAAAAGTCATGTGTTTGTTCCACATGAGAACTGACATTTTAGGGTACAATATTTACAGGTTCTGATCAGAGGCTGCTGGGCCCAACCCTCACCCTGAAGCCAGGTCAGTGTCCACAAGCCTCAGCTCTGTTATTTCACTGCTGAAGCTCCCCAGGGAGGTTCTGGAGAATATTCTCCTCTTACTTCCTGCCTTTGGTTTGGTACAGGCTGGAAGTGCTGCAGGAAATTGAACAGAAAAAAAAAAAAAAAGGAAAGGTGCTGTCTCAAGTACCTGTGCAAACATTTTTCCACAGCACCTGTCTAGCAGCAAACTGGCAAGAAAACCCTCTTCTGGTGCAGTCAGTAGTTTATCACCTCAGTCATCAGGTTCTTCCTCAGAAAGCAGAAGATCTTTATCTGACAGCTGGTCTGTGTTGCTGGTGCTGGTGGCATCCTCCTCATCTTCAGAGCTCCCATCACAGGACGTGTGGAACAGCCTCATCAGTTCCCTGAACCTGTGGGAGACCTGGAGAACAAGGGAAATCCAGGGTGACAAGTGACCTAAAAGGTGTCAGGGAACTGGAATTTCATACTACAAAGTTCAGGGTGTTTTGTAACAAAATAAAAAAGACCTGAGTAGCAGCCACTGAACCAACTCCAGCACCAAACGTGCAGCTCAAACACCAAAGGTAACCCTGCCAGAAGGAGCAGGGCCCATGAGATTTTTGGCACCACTAAAACAGAGCGGAGTTTGTTTTGGTTTCGATTTTTTTAATTTGCAACTGAGATGATTTTTGATCAAATTGAAGTCTGGGAGACTGAAATGCCAGCACCCCCCACGTTCCCTTCCTTCCCAGCCCCTCTCCCACCCCCTGGAGCAGGCAGCTCTCCCACACCACCCCTCACCTCACTCGCTGTCTTGTTGCCCAGCTTCTGGGAGATGGCATGGAAGGTGTCCAGGTGGGCTCCCTTCTCCTGGCAGGTGGTGAGGATGACTCTGTCAGCCTCCCTGCAAAACAAACCCCTGTGAAAGCACCCCCAGCCAGCCCTGTTCCCAGTTCAGCAATCCCTGAGTAAGGCTCCTTCCTTTATTCCTCCTGCCACCCCCAATCCCAGAACCCTTCTCTAAGCAGAGCTCCTTTAGCCTGGTTTTAAGATTTTTGAAGGAGAAAAAAGATTCTTTCCCAGCCTCAAGTGCTCCAATAACAGCCGTGCCAGGAGCAGCCAGTGCTGCTCACGGGGCCAAACTGACAGACTGAGGAATGTTCAAAGGGAAGGGGCAGAAAATGAGGAAACGAAAAGAAAGGACCCAGTAAGAGCTGGAGCCAAACAGTGAACACAGAAAGACGCAGGAGGTCAGGCAGAAGTACCTGGTCCAGAGCACAACCCTCTCCCCAGTGGAGCTGACTTTGCTGTTCTTGGCACACACGGTGGCCTCTGTCACTCGCTGCTGCTGCTGCTGCTCCTCCTCCCTCTGCCCCGGGGAGGCCGTGCCCGCTCTGGGCTCCAGCTGCTCAGGATGCTGATGCACCTGGAAGCAGCTCTTTGCATTTGACCTTGGCCTGCCCTCGGGAGCATCTCCAGTGCAGCCTCTGTCCTCTGTCTCCAAACTGCAGCGAGCAGGGGGCCCTGAGCTGCAGCCCTCACCCGCTGCTGGTTTGCTGCTCGTTGTGATCCAGCCCTGCTTTGCTTCAGCTCTTCCTCCCAGGGGCAAAGGTGGTCCCTCCAGTTCTTTGCCACGTCCTTCTGAAGCAAGAGCAGAGCCCCTGGGCTGCTCTGCTGAAGCAGAATGGAGCCCCTCAGTCTGACAGGGGCTCTGTCCACAGGAGGGTCGAGGTCCCAGGGGTCCTTTGGCTGCAGCAGGGAGCAGCAGGTCCCTGCTCAGCCCCAGGGAAGCCTCTGCATTCCCTCCAGGCTGCTTTAGTCCCTCAGTGCAAGGGCAGTCTTTGGTTTCTTGAGGTAGTTCTAGAGCAGCTTTTTGTAGCTGTGCCCATCTGGGGCCAGTGGCAGCAGAGTCCCTGTCCTTGGCAGCATCCACACCTGCACTGGCACCTTCAGGAACCTGGGCATCAGCAGGGGCAGGTTTTTCCCAAGATCCAGGTTTGCTGGAGGCCACCCTTCCTTCCAGGTGAGATCCTGATAAGAAACCCAAACAAGATCAGAGAAGGTGTAAGGAAGAACTCCTGGAGGCTTCATTCCCTGACTTTTTAAAGAGATTTTTATTTCCAGAGCCTAATTCTGCGCATAAGAACGGTTTGGGAGCAGCTCTGTGACTCCACCTGCACTTTACCCACCTGTACTTTAAAGAAGACAACCTACAGCCAATTTTCTTCACCCCTGTGGGTTGCTACAACCAACTGCAGTGTGAAGAGATGAGGATTTAAAAAGTGCATTGCCCAGAGCAAAACTCTCCAGTGAAACAGCTGCTGCTGCTCTTGGCACCCTGGTTACAAACCCAGGCATGAGACCACATTTAAACTCCTGTATTTATCTGTGTGTTGTCCCCAACAGCAGCACGAGCCGAGCCCTGGCTCCAGGGAGGAGGAAGAGATCTCCCTCAGGTGGTTTATCCTGCCATAATCGTGTTTCTCCTTGTCTGTACCAGACTGGAGGACAAAAAAGCACCACAGAGATTGTTTAAAGGCAGATTAGAGAGATGGTGGTTCTGAACTGCTGTGCTGAAATGGAAACTGGAAAAGAACCAGTACCATGGATTGGGGACTGGAGCAGTACCCATAATCGTTGTGAAAAGGGTAGAGCATTCTCTAGGCAGGAAAGGTTTTGTTGAAGGGAATGCTCAACAGGTTTAGAGCATCCAGAGTGGAGGAACAAGAGAAAAAAAAAAAGTGAAAAGAAGATAATTAGAAGTTCTCATTATACTCAATGAATGTGCATGAGAAATGCCTGAACCTCTGCTCATTTGTGTGGAGAGGATTCTACACCTGGCTGTAGAAGACAAAAGTTTCACACACCTGGAGACAGAGAGTCCACCTTCCTAGAGACAGGTTTTGTTCTGCTCTGGATGTCCTCTCCCTCGTCTCTGCTCTCCAGGTTTTCTTCTCCAGGTTCCTTTGACATTCCAGGATCCTTCCCTTCTGGCTGGGGACTTGACTCTCGCTGAGCAAGGCTGGCAGGCAGCTCTTGAGAATCTTTGTTTTTGTAAAATTTGTTTTCACACACCTGCAAACCAACCCACAGGCACAATCACACACATGTGGTCTCTTCATCCCAGGTATTCCTGACCCTGCCGGGGTCAGGAATAGGTAAAAGGCTTTGGCATTATATTTGCTTTAGAAAATTTATTATTATTATTATTATTATTATTATTATTATTATTAGGCACAGATCTTTTCTCATAGTGGCCACGCCAGCATCTTCCACTCAAAAAACTTACTCTTAACCCAAAAGAACATCAAAAATGACATCATTTAGCAGAGCAAGGAGGGGCAGTAGAAAGTGAGGAGGAGAGAGATGGGAGAAGGCCAGGCAGGTGCAGTCAGAGCTCCAGACAGGGAGGCACCACTGGGCACCTTTGGATTGGTTCCCTTCCTCACCCCATTATTTGGGAGACACAAGGCCCAAGGATCATCACAGCAGGGAGACCTGGCAGGACTCCACTTCCCCCTGAGCACTCCAGGCCTCTCCACTGACCTTACTACTACAATGGCTGCAGCTCCTCCTTTTGCTTTTCTTTAGCTTGAGATCGCTACTCCCTTCATGGCAGGAACATGAACATTCCTTCATCCCATCCACCCACTCGACCTCCTGGAAACAGACAGACTCCAGCTGACAGACAGACAATACTCCAGCTGACAGACAGACAATACTCCAGCTGACAGACACGCAGGGACCAGGGCGGACACGGGGGGCCAGGGGGCTGCAACACCTGCAGAGAACTGAAGTGATGATGGCAAGCAAAGCACGACAGAAACATCCCCGTCCCGTTTCCTCCACCTTGGTGGGGTTGCTGCCACATCTCTCAGTAAGACAGTTTATCCCCATGCATTTGCTCAGAGGTGAGAAGTATCAGGGAGATGCCCCCGGCCCACCTTGTCGTGGTGTTGGCCTCCGATCTCCTTCCGCTTCTTGTTTCTGGTGGCTCCGTGAATCTTGGGTGGCTCATCCTCCTCTTCTACATCTGGCAGAGACACCTCTTCAAACCCATCAAACTACAGCAAAACAAACAGACAACAGCCACCCTCAGGTGACAAAACTTCTTGTTTTCCCCAGAAACCAAAAATCCTGTTCAAAAATTTGAAGAGTTTACTTCAGTCCACCGGCACCTCTCCCACCCCACTGCTTCCCTCTCCCTGGAACTGCACCCTCTAATTGAGTTCTTCCAGTTTTAACGTTTCTTTTCTCTGCTTTTATCATTTCTGGTTTCAGGGAAAAGATTGCTCCACCTCGTACTCCTTCTCTTCTGTCCAGTTGATCTCCTCAAAATCTCCCATGCGGCTGGCTGAGGGCCGAAGGTGATCAAAGAAAACAGAGAACTCATCCTGCAGGTGGTCGTGTCCCTTCAACAGCTGCCACATTTGGGTTTTCAGCTGGACGAGAAAAATCCAGAGAAAATTAGTCTCACTCCACCTCATCTCACTGTCCCCTGAAGGATTCTCAGAGCAAGGGGGGCACCACGGCTTGTTACAGCTCCAGTATGGAAGTTGGTGCTTGCATGGGAACAACTTCCTGGATATTCTGAGATCACCCAGCTATCAAATTAGCCTGGAAATAGCCTCCAGAATTCCTGGGAGACTCTGTAAATGACACTAAGCCTCAGCTGCAAGGTGATAAAGGCAAGGTGGAGGTGGGAGAGAGGAAACACACAGGGCATCGACTGTGCAGCTTCTTGGAGACGCAGCTCCACCTCCCCTTGAATCCAAGGCCAGGTTGGATGGGGCTTGGAGAAACCTGGGCTAGTGGGAGGTGCCCCTGTGCCCATGGCAGGGGAGATGGAATGAGATGGACTTTCAGGTCCTTCCCAACCCAAATCATTTTGTGACTGCATGAACTCGAGCTGTACCTCCAAAAGGAGAATGTGCTGGGCCAACTCCTGTGGTCTCCAGCAGCAGGACAGGGACAGGGAATCAGGCTGGCTGAGTGCACTCAGACTGGGAGAAAAGGGGTCCCTGGTTACCTCTGCAATCTCCTGGGGCAGACAGTCTGCACAGCTCTGCAGCACTTTGATGATCTTTTGGTGGTGGGCAGGATTTTCAGCAAAGCAGATCTCCAGCTGCCTGAGGAACTTCCGGCTCTTTTCAAAGGCTTGCTGCTCCTCAAACTGGCCAAAAGAAAAAGATTCACCCTCACGTTCATGCACATATTCCCAAGCACCTCAAACTGACTTAAGCTGTGAAATTCCTGCCCTGGTCTTTTGTTTTCCATTGTACTGATGCCCCTCACAAAACTGGGAGGAGACGGAGGAAGAGAAACACCACTTTGTATAATCAATACTTACATGAGCTATAAAGTTTGGCTTTGCACATAAAATAAGGAAATCCAGAAAGAATGGAAGAGGTGAAACTCTCTATCTTACAAAGTGGAAGGCAGATTTGGAGACAGGGGAACCACTGTTTGCTGTATCTGCACCTTGTCTCTGCAGGCAGACGTGATGCAAGTGGGAAAGGCTGATCCTCCACAGCCACACTGAGCAGAAGATTTAAAAAGAACACCAAACTTTCCAATTCTGATTAATAAAAGCAGCAAGGTAAGCAAGTGATTTACCTGCTGTTTGCCCTTCTTGCCCTAGGAAGAACTCTTTATCCTTTCACTCCCACAAGCACTCATGTCGCTTAAAATGTGGCCTCCTCCTCTCACTCCACCTACCAGCCCACACTCCAAAGCTTGCTCTGGTAAAAGAAAGGCAGCAAAATCTGTGAGCAGCTGTGGCCAGTCGTGCAGCAGTTTCTGCAGAGTGGAATAGAGATCCACGGCTGTCCGTTTGTCTGTGCCGATCTCAAACTCGTAGATAACGCGCAGGAAGTCCTCGTACTTCCCCGGGATGTGCTGCAGGGTCTCACGGACCTGGGGGAGCAACAGGCCTCGGTAACATCCCGGAGGAAAAGCAAGTTAATCACAGAGTATCTTGTGTTGGAAGGGATCTTAAAGATCAGCTCATCCCACCCTGCCATGGGCAGGGACACCTTCCACAGTCCCAGGCTGCTCCAAGCCCCGTCCAGCCCAGCCTTGGGCACTGCCAGGGATCCAGGGGCAGCCACAGCTGCTCTGGGCACCCTGGGCCAGGGCCTGCCCACCCTCACAGGGAGGAATTTCTCCCTAAATTCTTTTAGTTGAGTTATCTTTGATCTCCTCTACTCAGAATCTACACAGCGCTTGCAATTTTGTTGAAGTCATTAAAGATCCTTAAAGATCCAAACTGCTCATGAGAGAAGGCATCCCAGCTCCAGAGTGTGAAGTTCAGAAATCTGAAGGTTCCGGTGCTGTGGACTGAGTGCAGCAGCTGAGCACCCCCAGCCCCCGACTCCTTCCCTTCCAGCTGCCCCGCTCAGGACAGGGAGGGAAGAGGAAGAGCAGAAGCAGGAAAACTCTCAGCTGAAGAAAGAGACAGTTTGGGAAACGAAGCACCACACAGGGGGTGTGGGAAGAAATAACTCCACCCCAGAGCCAGACCAGTACTCCCAGTCAGAACCAGCGCAGTCTGTGGCTCAGTTCTGTGACAGAGAACCCCAAATCTCTGCTGTTGCTGCCCCTGGGCTGCCTTACCCTGGTCAGGTAGGCCTGGGCAAAGGCCAGGTCCTTCTGCTCCCGCAGGGGATCCCTCTCCAGGATGTCCTCGTCGTACAGCAGGAGCAGCTTGGAGGTGTCCTTGCTGGCACGAGCCCGGCCCCGCTTGTTCCTGGTTCTGTGGGAGCTCCTGCTCTTCCCGGGGGCTTTCAGGGTCTCTCCTGTGGAGGAGCACAAGGTCAGTTGGTGGCAGAGGCACCCCATGGCAATATTCCAACAGAAAAGCAGCTTTCAGAGTCAGTGGTGAGCTCCTGTCTGTGCTCCCTGGAAGCGTAGTAGAAATACACTTCCCACGAGTCAAGCTGGCCAAAATCCCGAATTTGCTGTTTGTTCCCACAGCATCTGACAGGAAAAATCTCTGGACACAGCCACAGGTGCATCCCAGCTTTTCCTAGAACTAAAAAATCCTGCACACCAGGGCAGAACAACCCTGGGGGGAACAGAGACACAACACAAGCCCTAGAGCTGGCTGCTAACTCTGCAAATTTTAGCTTATTGTTCACATAATAGTTAAAATCACAGATTTTAACTATAACTTGTGTCACACAACAGGGAATGAAATAGGTTACTAAGAGGGATTACATCCAGACTGTTGTGGCTTTAGGATTAGGAATCTGTTGATCTAATGGGCTGAGGTCCCCTCCTCAAAGTTCACTGCTCGAGTTCATTTACCACTTGCTGGACTTTGTTTCATTTCCTTTTCTCCAACATGATCTTGTCAGACAAAACTCAACTTAGCAAAGATTTGACTATTTAATATTGTTCTTCTACAGGTATGAGGTATTAGCTGACACAAACCATAAATGTGTTTGTAAATCTTTGAGGCACTAAAGAGCCTTGGCTCACATGCAAGAGACCGTGGGTCCCAAAGTTGTATTTCCAGCTGGAAAGCACCACTTGGCTCAGCTACATCTGTGAAATTAAACCCAGACAGGATCCCCACTGTTTTGTTTTCCCTGCAGAGAGCAGCTCTACTTCCCCACTCCCTGTGTCCAAAAAAAAAAAACCCAAAGCACTCACCTGCTGGCATCCAAAAAGCCCCACAGCACTCACCTGCTGGCATCCTGTGGGCTTCCACCTGTGGGGAAGCTGCCTTGGCCATTGTGAAGGCAGATTTAGGCTCCTCTGATGTATCTCCACATATTTCATCATCTTTCTGCAAACTCTCTATTCCTTCCCCTTCCTCCTCCTCCTCTTCCTCAGGCTCAGAGTTCTCTTCCTGGGAATTCTCTTCTTCAGAATCTCCTTCTTGGCTTAAACGTCTCTCTGTTGCAAGCCAAGTAAGTTTTTCCATTGTCTCCTTAGAAAGCAATTAAGAACAAAAAAAATCACATTGTTTTATTTTCTTGTTTGGTTTAATATCATTCAGCAGCTTCCTCACTGCATCAAGACTCCAGCAGCCAATTTCACAGATCAGCACCTGCCCAACTAAAGGATTCTGTTAAAGAACAGAATTCAAACCCCTCCAGAGCTGCCTTAAATTGTTCCGTGCAAAATTAAATTTCAGCATCTACCATTCAGCAGATTAAGTCTTAAGTTAGAAGGGATTCCTTAATGATTCCTTAATGATCACCTTAGCTCTTAAAGGCCTGCTGGAATTGTGACCTGGAAAGTAATTTTTACTTAAAATACTTCTCAGAGAGCAGCCTCATTGAGGAGTCTTTGCAGCTCAGCAGAGTTTAAATCTGCATATTTGCAATATGTTCCCTCAGCCTGGGCTTAAAATCTGCCCAGGAAAACATGGTGACAAATTTCTCTGTGACCAGCACAATGCCAGGCTGTCACAGAGTTACCAGCCCACCTTCCCAGTGGGATTCCCAGTGGGATTGGCCCTGACTCCACAGGGTGTTTCAGGACACCCACAGCTGCCTTTAAGGGTTTTAAAAGTTTTGTCTTTACCTGCAGTTCTGGCACTGACAGAATAGACTCTTCTGAGGCTGATGACATCTCCTCATCCTCATCTTGTGTAAAATCATCGAAGTCATCTTCTTCCTCTTCTTCTTGCCCTTCCCTCTCTCCCGCAGCCTCGGGGCCGGCCGGCGTCCCCACGGACTGACCATCAATGCTGGATGAGTCCTCTGGTCTTCCTGGGGGGCTGCTGAACTCTGCCTCCCCCTCTGCTGGGTAAGGGAGGTTCTTTGGGGAGTCACTGCTGGCTGGTGGCCCAGCAGCCCCCCCTGCCTCCCCCTGCTGCTCCCCCCGGGGAGGGGACGGCAGAGCCCGGCGCTCCTCCTCCCCCTTCTCCTCGCAGGGAACGTGCTCCTTCTTGGGGTCATCCCCGCAGGAACACGCAGCCTCCATGTTCAGCTCCTGGCCAAGGCCCAGCATGAACTCCTCCTTCCCTTCAGCACACAAAAGATCCCTCTTCTGTGCCAGGTTTGCTTCTTTGGGAGCATCACTTGAATCTTCGGAGTCAATTTTCACCGATTCATCGGGATCTTCTAAGTGAGGCAAGAGGTCCACGGGCAACGGCTCTGACGGGTTCCCATCTCCCTCTCCCACTGCCCAGCTGCAGCAGTCACCCTTGTTCCCCTTGTCCTGAGTGCCCTCGTGGGAAGTGGCAGGGTTTGTCCCACACTCCTCCTTGGGGGACACGGCGGAGCAGGGAACGAAGAGCTCCGGGGGCTCCGCCTTGGGCTCCGCCGGGGGAAAGGCACGGGGAGCAGAGACCAGGGTCAGCTGCTCCTCCCCTTCACCCACAGCAGGCGCAGACAGACCAACAGGGCCGGGAGAGACAATCAGCGATGGGATGGAAGAGGTCACCAGAGGCTGATTTAATGGACACGGGAAGGTGGATGGGTTCACCAGCAGGGTTGTGACCGGAATGGCCTGGGTGCCTCGGCCCACTGCCGTGCTGAGGGGCTGGATCACGTTGCAGCCATTGCCTATGTTAACCACCTTCACTGTGGTGGCAGGGACTGTCAGGATGACAGGGGAGGGCTGGATCAGAGGGGAAGGCTTTATCAGCGGGACAGATCTTGTCCCTTTTTTCCTCTGGTAGCCCTTACGCGCACAAGGTTTGCGCATTTTCGTCCCGGCCAAGGCCGGCAGCATCAGCTTGGGCTGGAAAGTCACCGGCTCTGAGGACACCACAGCTGGGGGCACAGCAGCTGGGAAGGCTTGTCTGGAGTCTGGATGGGCGGTGGAAAGCACGTTCTGGAATTCCAAGCCATCCCCACCTCCCACCACTGCTGGAATGTTCAGGGGCTGCACCCCCGGCACGAGCGGCGCCGGCTGAATGGGCCGAGGGACCTGGACCAGGACCTTGCTGGGGGGAGCCTCTGACTGGGACAACTTCACTGTTTTCTGGATGTTGATGGGGTTGGAGTTGGGCTGCAGACAGGGACTGGGGCGGATCAGGACAGGCTTCAGAGCTGATGACCTCTGCCTCCTCCAGGCCCTCCTGGAGAACCGGTTGGCCAAAGGCTTCAGGGTCAGCACGAGCCCCTTGGGCATCAGCAGAGGGTATTTGTCATCACAGTCTGCGTCTGAAGTTTCCTTTTCTGTCCTCAAAAAGGCAGATTCTGCATCAGGTGACGCCGGTGTCTCCTTGGCACCTTCTGCCAGCTGCTTCAGTTCCCCCTGGATGGAGGGCAAGCTTGCCTGAAGGGAGCAAGAATTCATTGGCATTTATTATTTATAGGTTATTCCTGTATTCCCACCTTCACAGAGCAGCACAGAAGGCAACAGACAGCAACAGAAAGCAACCTGCTTCTACAAGCAGGTTTTATTTCCTTTATACTACTGCATATTACTTAACAGTACTTTAAATTCGTGAGTTGCACTGCAAAGCCTTTGGGAGACTCTGAGATCCTGAGAAAAACACGACTGAATTGCTTTATAAAGGCTGCTTTAGTAAACACAAGACTGTGTGGGAAGGGAACTTCCCTGAGTAACAGGGGGAGATCAAGAGAACTGTATTTTATGGCATCTGAGTCCAGCTGCTCCCTTGGGCACAGTCCTTCCTCCCTGACTGGCTCGCAGGCATGGTCTCCGTGCCTCCAAGAAAAAGCCCACGAGGAAAACCCGCACGAAACCCAAGTAAAACCCACAATAAATGAACCAAACAACTCCCCCCCAGCCCTGGGTGCAGAGCAGCAGAAAATACCTTTAACCAGAAGGGCAGGCGATGCTCCTCCCTCTCCACGGGCGGCTTCCACTCGTGGGGCTGGATTTCCTCACAGCACTTCACCAGCACAGGCAGCTGTTTTGTCTTTTTGTAGTACTGTGGGGACAGGGAACAAGGCCAGACAAGGTGACTGTGGTCAGGTCACCTGCCCAGGTACTGCTGGGATGAAGGACTGGGGTCTGTGAAAGTGTTCACGGGAATAAAGCAATTCTTTAATGAGGTTCCACCCACAGAAACATTAAAAATCAATAACCAAGGCTGAACAGGAGCTCACTGCCATCCTGGCCGCTCTCACAGGGGCTCAGGCAGATGTGCAGGTGTTGTTTTATGTGGTTTTGGTTCTTACTCTCTCTTCAGCAGTTCCCAGTAGCTTACGGGACAGGATTATCGCCCAGCTGGCTGCAAACACTTCTCTTTAAATTCTGCTACTCAAAAGGTCACTTTTCTGAATTTTTTCAGGATTACTGAGTTGTAGCAGGACTATCTGGGCTCTGAAGAGTCAAAACAGTAATCTAAGTGATTGCCAAGCCTAGGGACTAAGGTAAATAAAAGGCTAAATCCTCACGGCTAACAAAAGGATGACATTTTATTTTAAGGAAGTGTCAGCACAAAGAGACCCTTGGAACCCAGAGCAGCTCTGCCCTGCTGGAACAAACCCCAGAAGGTGCCCCTTACCCTGATGATGTTGTCAGGGGCTCGGTTCATGTTGAGGTTCTTGATCCTCACTGTCAGCTGATGGGCAGTTTTGGTGGGCAGCAGGTATTTGCTGATCAAAGGCTTCGGAAACTCCGTCCCTTCAAAATGTTTCAGCCCTAAAGCCAACAAGCTGGACAGGGAAAGAGGGAGGGGAGGAGATAAGAAACCTCTCAGGGAGCTGCTGGGATGTGGCACAGTTCCCCCCAAGGATTGCACCCCAGGAATTTTCCTTAACAAACAAATGCTATTTCCACATTTTGTACAATAATGGAAGCACCCACTTGTCCTCTGCCTTGGTGAAGACGATCTTGTCCCGGTGAGGGTTTGCTCTCAAGGAACAAATTGGCAGCAGCTCTGGGTACATGAAGACTTTCCTCGTTGCCAAAATCCAGGCCACTTGCTTTGGCAAACATGAGAATTCACTTGCTGTGAGAAGAATTAACAGGTAAGGACAGCTGTGTATGCAGATGGATGTTTTTCACAACTCACTTCTTGAAAACCCTGGTTCTTTTACTCCTTTCACTGCAAAAACAGACTTTCTTCCTGTTTCTAGAATTTGCAGATTTCCTAGTTTTTCCTCCTAAGCTTACATCAGCAAAAGGCAAAATTCCTTTCCCCTTCCATCTTTTCTTTTGTTCTGTAGGAAGGCAAAGACCAAGTGGCCACTCTGAGTCCCCCCAGAGCATCGGACCCAGCCCGGGAGGGGACACGAGCCTGGGGGGGATGGACACGAGCCTGGGGGGGGATGGACACGAGCC
>WAAG01085824.1:7598-23394 GCA_013390105.1 Tichodroma muraria | reverse complement strand
AGCCTGGGGGGGGACACGAGCCTGGGGGGGGATGGACACGGGCCGGGGGGGCCTTTGCCCAGGGTCCCTCCCAGGGGCAGCAGCTGGAGCTGTTCCTGTGGCTGCTCCACCATCCAGGGGCTGGAAGGACCCAGAGCCTGGGGCTGAGCTGGGAGGGAACTGGTCTGACTGGGACCAGCTGGGAGCTGGGGGGTCCAGCAAGGCCCTGTTGGGTCACTGTGAAGGGGCCTCAGTCCCAGCAGTGACAATCTGGGGGACCCCAGAGCTGCTCCAGGAGGGTCAAACTGGAAATTTCCCATAACACACGGAATAACACCCCCTGCCAACGCTTGTCCTCTCACTCACCATTCTTCTTCACAGCTTTCCGAGGGCTCCAGTCCACTGGGACCTGGGCATGGAAGTCCTCGATGAGCTGCAGGGCCCCCTGCAAGTTGCAGGGCTGGAACATGGTCTGGAACTTGGGGTTGAGGGGCACCCGGAGCAGGGTGGAGCTGCGGGCAAAGCTCCCGAGCTCGCTCTGCAAAGTCAGGCACAGAAACACATCTCAGAGAGGCCTCCAAGTGCAAGGCAGAGAACAGACAGACGTAATGCCAAAAACGGCCTTAAAAGTCTTAATTTGGGGCATTACAAATCCAGGGCTAAAGGATTTACTGTGAGGGTGGGGAGGCCCTGGCACAGGACCCTCAGAGAATTGTGGATTTCCCATCCCTGGAAGTGTCCAAGGCCAGGTGGGACAGGGCTTGGAGCAGCCTGGGATAGTGGAAAGTGTCCCTGCCCATGGCAGGGGTGGAACTGAGTGAGCTTTAAGGTCCCTGCCCACCCAAACCATTCCGGGTCTCCACGAGTTTAATTTTTTTAAATCCCTGCCCCTTCCAGAACTTTAGTTCTCAGTTTAATGGGATCCATTAAATGAATTAATTTCTCTAAATATGCCCAGGGACCAGCAATTATTTGAATTCATGGATCTCTGATTTCAGGCATTCCTTACCAAAAACATCCGTGTGGTGCTGGCCTCTGAGCTTAGAGCAGGGTTGAAACTTGCCAGGAGATGGATTTGAGTCAGAAGCTGAACATGCTTGAGGAATAAAATCAGACAAATTGTTTATTTCAGTTTATCACAAACCCAAGAAACTGGAAAGCACAAATCCAAAGGCACATGAAATATCTCCTGAGCACACGAAAAATCTCTGACTCCAAAAAAACTGGTAATTTTCTATTGCATAGAAAACTGAGGGGAAACTTCAATATCCACTGGCATAAAGTTTATTACACAAATTTTGAACACGTCACCTGTCAAAGTCTTCAGGCAGTTTCCCAGCTTTTGTGCCGGTCTCGTAGTGACCAACACAGAAATGATTTTTTTTCTACATAAATGCATAAGTATTTCTTTAGCAACAACAATTTCAGCTCTCAGAACTGCCCATTTTTGAATTTCTACCCAGTTCTGTGTGATGGCAAGAGGAAAAAAAAGAATCCAAACTAGATCAAGAATAATATTCTTAGACAGCAATAAAAAAGTTGGTGAAAATAGGATTTTGACAGAATGCAGCCAGCCAAGGCTGCTTCTCACATGAGAAAAGATGCCAAGAAATGAGCTGTATTTCACTCAATTCCAACTGTCTTCCCATGTGAAATCAGGCATGTGAACATCACCTAATAAAGCTCCAACTCACATGGAGCTTTTCCAACTAATTCCTTGAAGGAAGCGAAGTCCTGCTGTGCCCTTGGCTTCCCCTGCCCCTCACTGTGCACAGCAAACACTCCTCAGATCAGAGCATCTCTAACACTGATTACCTGCTGCATTTGCTGCTGGAGCCTCTTTCTTTGTGCACTGTCCAGAACAAGGCTCTGGAGGGGCTTCTCATTTGGGGGTTTTGATTTTTCAGTCTCTTGGGGTGCTTTGATCGAGGACTTTTTCATTCTCAGCTGCTCCAGTTGTTCCTTCACTGTCCTGTGCTGCTTGTTCAGCAAATTGGCCAGAGGCTCCTCAAATCTGTTGGAAACCAGGCAGAACAAAACGTAATAAATGTATGATTTAATAATGATTTGTGTTTACTTAGAACATCTTGCTCTGTATCTGGTATCTCAGGTCAGAGATTGCCATCCCTGGACTACTCAACAGTAACTCCAGCTTGAAAAACTGGAGTTATTTACACATGAAAGTCTTTTAGTGTACCCCAGCTCTGCTGTAGTTTTGGGATACAATGCTTCAGCTGCTTATTCCAGGGACACTTAAAAGCCTTTTCCACCCTTCCCAACCATCTGTGCCCCACTCACGTGCTCAGCTGCTCTCCCCAGCACTCAGGATCTAAATTAATCCAGAATGCACCACCTAAACCCTTCATTTTTACCATCAGCAAGGGCTGAACCCAAGGTATTATCAGTGGCATTTTATCACCTGGAAGGTCTCCAGAAAGACCCCACACTGCCTCAAATCCTGCCACTTTATTAAAAAATTCATTAATTTTTTATTAATCTCGGCCTTATGCTGAGAACTCTACCAGAGATCCTACAGCAAAAGCAACTCCTGTAGCAGAAAAGAGGATGCACATGTCACCATCCTTTCAAAAACAGATCCAACTTCATTCATTATTTATTTTATTTATTTTAGCTACACCAGTTAACATCCTGATTTCTGCTGGTGATCAGCTTCCTGAGGTGAGTTACAGAATTGTTCCATGATGCTCCTAATGCAAGGTATCATAAAAACAATGATAAATCCAGCAAATAGATATTTTTGCCTTTAAGAATCCTGTATACAGAGAAAACCAGGGAGGAAACAACTGGAAGAAGTGTGCACTGAAGAAAAATTAATAAAACCACCCATTATCAAAGCCAAATGCATACAAATAAGAGAGAGCATAAAGCTGCCTGGCTTTCAGTTTGTAGCTGGTTTTAGAGCTGCTGCACTCCCCTCTGGCACTGCTCAGCCCAGAGAGAGCAGCCAGCAACTCCAGCCTTCATTTTAGCTCCTTTCCCAAACAGACACAGCTTGATCTTGAGCTGATCTGCCCCATAAACCAGGAGACACCACCCGTCCTGCAGCTCCTCTTTAGCCGGCCTGCAGCTGGTGGAACACAGTGGAATTATCACCCAGAGAGAAATCACAGAACCGTGGAGCAGCTTGGATTAGAGGGACCTTAAAGTTCATCTCATTCCACCCCTGCCATGGGCAGGGACACTTCCCACTATCCCAGGATGCTCCAAGCTCTGTCCAGCCTGGCCTTGGACACTTCCAGGGATGGAGCTGCTTTAGCCCCTTTCCTCTACAAGCTGCTGTTACGTATAAACCAAAAATGACAATCCGACATCCAAACCTCACAGACATCTCATCCCTAGGCCTCAGCTATCTCAGGCAGTCATTTTCCCTAGAAAAGGCCAACACACATCCAAGCTGTTTAATGGAAAGAGAAGGTGACACACTTGGACAGAACAGCTCCTCAAGCATCTCCTGCCATCACAACAACGGCAGGGCAGGAAGGGGACCTTGCCCTCCCCTTAGCAATAAAAAGGGAAAGGAAATTATTATTTCTGGAATGATGTTGCATCACTACAGCCACCAGCACAGTGCAGAGCACAAGCACGAGGAGTGGCTGCCACTGAGGTTGGGACAACCTTTGCACAGGTCCTGCAGAGCTTTGATCCCACACACAGCAGATCCAGGGTCCCTGCCCATTTCCTGGAAGAATCACCCCATCTGTGCCACCTCCTGCTCCACTGAGCAGTGCCAGTGACAATTTTACATGGACAGAACGTGAGAGGACACAGGAATGGTTTTAAATTAGAAGATGAGAAATTTAGATTAGATTTTGGGAAGAAATTCCTCCCTGTGAAGGTGAGGAGGCCCTGGCACAGGGTGCCCAGAGCAGCCGTGGCTGCCCCTGGATCCCTGGCAGTGCCCAAGGACAGGTTGGACAGAGCTTGGAGCCCCCTGGGATGGTGCAAGGTGTCCCTGCCCATGGCAGGAGATGGAATGGGATGAGCTTGAAGTTCCCTTCCAACCCAAAACATTCCATGGCTCTCTATAGAGCACAGAGGTTGAAGAAGTAGGAACAGAATTCCCCACTGCAGATCCTGCCTTGTTGGGGCACGTTCACACATCCCTATTTTCAGCTGAGATACAGAACAGCACCAACCCTAGCGCAGGCACTCTTGCTCTGACACTTTTTTCATTGTTTTTAATTTTCAGCTGCATCACAATCAGTAAAGTCAATGGTGGCAAACAGAAGAAAAAGGATCAATTCATTTGTCCAATCCCATGAAGAAAAACGGCTCAGAGCCCAAGACAATCTCTCTCTTTGGTGGCTGCCATGGGTAACCAGAGGCTTTTCCTCAGAAGAGATCAGGACCATAAACAAATGCTCCTACCTGAGGGCCTGTGGGGTGTTAAAATTTGGGCGAGACTCTGTAACAACATCTTCATCTTCTGGCCCTTCATCTTCCATGTTGGAGAAGCCCATCTCGTCCTGGAACTGGCAGCAAACATGGAGCAAGTCAGGAGGAGAAAGCTCAAGGAATAAATTTACCTTTGTCTAATTAAGCTCATGATGATCCTCTCAGCACACACCTTCCCTTCAGGAAATCCCTCCAGACCTTCCCTTCAGGAAATCCCTGCACAGCTTCCCTTCAGGAAATCCCTCCAGATCTTCCTTTCAGGAAACCCTTCCAGACCTTCCTTTCAGGAAACCCTTCCAGACCTTCCCTTCAGGAAATCCCTTCCAGACCTTCCCTTCAGGAAATCCCTTCCAGACCTTCCCTTCAGGAAACCCTTCCAGACCTTCCCTTCAGGAAATCCCTCCAGACCTTCCCTTCAGGAAATCCCTCCAGACCTTCCCTTCAGGAAACCCTTCCAGACCTTCCCTTCAGGAAACCCTTCCAGACCTTCCCTTCAGGAAATCCCTCCAGACATTCCTTCCTAAGGCTAAAAATGACCCAGTTATGGCAGAGCCCTTGGCACAGACCCAGCACTGGGCGTCCCCAGAGCCACCCTTCAGATCCTGTGTCACATCTGACAGCTCTATTCTTCAGTGCTACACTCAGTTTATCACTTACTGTCTCAAACAGCTCCTCCATGAGCTCATTCACTTCCTTTTCTGCAAGTAAAATTAAAAAGAATTATGAAGATTCCTTTTCCAAGAAACACTCAGTAATCCTGTCATAATACCAACTCAATTAAGGAATTTCTCCCACAAAGGGAAACCCTATTCTTGCAAATAGAGGATCAAAAAAGAAAGGCCCCTGATAATTCCTTTTTTAATGCTGGGCGTAAAAAAACTTGAGCTGAGATTGTCTGGATTCTAAAATATCACATAAAAACTCATTTTCATGATTAAATTTAAAGTTATGTTAATCTCCAATAAAACCTAAAGCAAGTGTGGGTTGTTGCAAAGATGGAAAGTGATATGTTTATAAAACTAAGCTGAACACTGTGAGGACTTCAAAACTTAATTAAATTCAATCACAAGGCAAGCATTCAAGTCTGAACTGCCTGAAGCTTTCAGGATGTTTTATCACCTAATTTCAGGCTGTATTGTCATCCAAATATTGTTCTTCAGGCTGTGCTGCACCTGAGCACAGCAGCTCTGCCCAGATCCTTCCATGTACTCCCAGAGAGCCAAAAGCTGGTCAAACCAGCATGCAGATCTTTATTTAATATCCTGCACTGCAAAAATCCTTGCAACAAAACACTTTTCCCAGTGAACTACTACTGCCAGCAAGAAAGGAGGGGGAACTCCTGAGGAACTTACTCGTGATTCTCACAGCACGGTCATTCCTGAAGTCTTCCGTGTCTGGTTCATCCAGATCTTCCAGGAAGTTGTACTCAGGGTCATCATCATCATCAGCTTCATCTACAAAGAAGCAGGTTTTGAACTGTCATTACCTGCCCCAGCACCAAGCAGCTGCCAGGAACAGAAGCTCTTTGATCACTGCCCGAGCTGTCGCAAAGAGGGCTGGAATTACTGCTGGAAATGAACTGCATTTCTTTTATGGAAGCAACATCAAACCCATCCTCCTTACAAACTGAGCTGTTAAGACCTTGACCTACAACCATTCCCATTCTGAAAAAGCTGGCTTGATCCTCTGAGATCTGAGTTTCAGCTAAATTTAGAAAGAGTCAAATAGTGTAATTTCAGTTTCTGTTTTATATTCAATTCACACAACTGTAAGCAACCAATAATTGCAGGAAAAAAAGGAAGCCGGGCCCCAGCGTTTGTTCCTGTTTCTTCTCAAAAAGAACTGTTTCTACCCAAAAAACTGTGCCCCAAACAAGGAGTACAGCACACTGGGATTCAGGGGGATCAATAGTGAGCATCAGGGGTTAAATCCACCACTTCTCTTTGTGGTTGCCAGTTCCTGTGTGTTGGTGAGTAAGTATTCACAAGTGAGACACCTGAAGTTTAAAAACTCCCACGAAGGGCCACGGGGAAGATGAGGAAAGCTGGATGCAAGACCCATGCACGGGATTAAAAAATTAATGGTCGCAGACAAGAATATCGTGTATAAATAAAAAACAAAACTTCAGGCTTTCAACATACAATCATGGAATGGTTTGGGTGGGAAGGAACCTTGGAACACAAACCCTGTGAGGAACAGCTGGGGGAGCTGGGGGTGTTTAGCCTGGAGGAAAGGAGCCTCAGGGGTGACTTTATCACTCTCTGCAACTCCCTGAAAGGTGGCTGTAGCCAGGTGGGGGTTGGTCTCTCTCACCAGGCAGCAACTGACAGAATGAGAGGACACAGCCTTGAGCTGCGCCAAGGGAAATTCCTGGATACCAGGAACAAGTTTTTCATGGAAAGAGTGATGAAGTCCTGGAATTGTCTTCCTGGGGAGGTGGTGGAGTCGCCATCGCTGGATGTGTTTGAAAAAAGACTGGCTGTGGCACTCGGTGCCATGGTCTAGTTGAGGTGTCAGGGCAGGGGCTGGACTCAGTCTTGGAGGTCTCTTCCAGCTGAGTCATTCTGTGATTCTGTAATAATCACCTAGTTACTCTCCCTGCCATGGCAGGGGCACCTTCCACCAGCCCAGGCTGCTCCAAGCCCCAGTGTCCAACCTGGCCTTGGACATTTCCAGGGATCCAGGGGCAGCCACAGCTGCTCTGGGCACCTGTGCCAGGGCCTGCACACCCTCACAAGGAGGAATTTCTTCCAAATACCTCATCTAAACCTTCTCCTTGTCAGTGGGAAGCCATTCTCCCTCATCATGTCACTCCATCCCTTGGGAATTGTCTCTCCCCATGTTCCCTGTAGCTCCTTCAGGTCCTGGAAGGCCACAGTTAGGTCACTCCAAAGCCTTCTCTTCTCCAGGCTCAGCATTCCCAATTCTCTCAGCCTTTCCTCCAAGCCGAGCTACTCCATCTCTCTGATCATCCAGGTGCCTCCTCTGGACTCTCTCCACCAGCTCCAGGTCCTTCCTGTGCTGGGCCCCAGGGCTGGAGGCAGCTCTGCAGGTGGGATCTCACCTGAGCAAGCCAGAGGGGCAGAATCCCCCCCTTTCCCACGCTGGGGGCTCAGCCCAGGGCTCAGGGAAGGTTCTGAGCTCACGTGCAACCCCCCGAGTCCTTCTCCCAGGGCTGCTCCCCCTGCTCATCCCCAGCCTGCATCCACCTCCCAGCTGCAACGGCAGCACCCGGCCTGCTCAAAGCACAGACCCGCCGGTCCCAGCGACCCCTCCCTCCCCACCTGCCAGGTACCTTCGTTCTCCACGTCGTCGTTCATGAGCCCCCCGAGCCACCTCTTCCACTCCTCGTCGTCGGCGGTGTTGGGGTCGTACATGTCGGGGGTGATGTCCGGCGCGCGCAGCTCGGCCTCCAGCTGCCCCAGGGGAACGTCCTTCAGCGGCCGCTTGGAGCGGGTCCTGAAGGCGATCAGGCTGTCCTCCAGGGGCTGCAGGGACAAACAGGGCCTTCCTGAGCTTTTCAGCCCAGCCAAGCAAACCCAACCCCAAAAATATTCCATTCCTGCCGCAGAGAACCGTTTACTTCCGCAGGCTGAGAAAGCTGAGCTTTCACTGCTCTCCCCGTCAAGCTGCTGTTCTTTACAAATGTACGTATAAATATATTATTGCTCATTTATCAACTCTTATCTGCCACCCAGGAAGCAGTTTCCACTAGCAATATTTGATTCTTTCACTGATGTTTTACTCTGACATCAATCTGGAGCAACAGCCCAGCACTGTCTCTCCACCTCAGCCTTGCCCAGGAACACAGAGCAGGAAAGCTTTTCCCAGTATTAAAATGGGACACTGTGTCTCTTGAGAATGAAATTCCTCAGCTGTTAACAGTAAAAATTGTGCCTGCAAAACATAACTAAGCCAACAGGATAATTTTCAAAAGGAAAACTATGTTCATTAGTTATGTAAATGTTATAGAGTTACATTTAACAGCTGAAACAACAGCAGTGAGAGACTTACAAGCATAAACACGTCATTTCAAGAAACTAAAAGCCTGTGCCCCTAACAATACTTCTAACAGCTGCCTCTGAATGCCCTGCACACTATGGAGATTCAATTTCACAGAATCAAAGACCCGTGGAATGGTTTGAATGGGAAGGGACCCTAGAGATCACGCTGTTACAACCCCCTGCCACAGGCAGGGACACCTTCCACTAGCCCAGGCTGCTGCTGCTCAGAGCTCCATTGATTATTTGAGGTTACAGGAGGAAAAACAGAATGCAACAAAAGGAGGAGCAGAGAACACCAGAAAGTCCCAGAAAAAAAAACCCAGAAAGTCTCCTCCTCTCCAACAAATTTTACCAACAAACCCCAGCACCGTACCTGGTAGGAGTCCATGCAGACAGGGCTCGAGGCCAGCTCTTCATCCACTGCGTGCAGCTTCTCCATGAAGGTGCTGTCTTTGGTTTGCTTGGGTTTAGGAGGTGGTGGGGGTCCCATGGGAACCACTTCAGCACTGATGTGTCTAACAACAGGTGCTGTGACCTTCTCCATCTAATTAAAAAGGCCTTTGTGTTAAAAGGTTTTATTCAGGACAGATATTACCAAGGACAGAGTAAATCTCTTTTTCTGCTCGACCAGAAATGGGAGAAATGCTTCACAGAAGGACATGGATTTTACCTATTACACTCACTTTGGTTTTCAGAAAGTACAAAGAAATATGAAGGTTTGCTGGAAAGGAGACATTTGGAAGATCTGAGTATCAGTCTCAACATTACCAGAGCTGATAAACCTGAACACCAATTATTGTGGCAGAATCCTCCCAGAAACAAACTCATGGTGAGTAGAACATGGAAATGAACACGTCATTAGAACATGTCAGGATAATGCTGCTGCTTTTGATCCCAGTGTCAGTTCCCAGGGGCTTTCTGATTCCTGTTTGCTGATCCTTGGCCTGTATCACACTGCACCTACCACTCCCTCTGACTGAGCACAGTCACACAAACACCTTTACACTTTTACCAAACTCACCTTCTGCTTCTAAGCCAAGCACAGGAAGCCATTCTCCTGCACTCCTCAGAAATGACCAGAAAAATAATCATTATCTAAGGAACTGACAACTGCTTCCATTCCCAGAGCTTTATTTTACATTCAGCTCTTCCTGCAAGGAAACCTGGCAGTGGGACCCTAAAGCGGCAGCTGCAATGTCCCCACAGCTTTAGGAACTGATATGGCTTTTTGGGTTTGGATTAATAAAATGGGAACAAGGACTGTTTCCTCAAGCTTTACCTCACAGAATGTCCCTCCCTCCTCGTCAGAGGAGCGCCTTGTCCTGGACCTCTTGGCTCCACGAGGAGAAGAAGCCGTGCTCTCCACATCGCTCTCCAGCAAGCTCTGCAGGGCAAGAGATGCAGAACGCCCTCAAACCATCATGCCACAATCAATAACTGCTCCAAATAACATTTCAAAGACTCTCTTTCAGCCAAATGACTAGTAAAGCATTGAAGAATGAATACTGGAAGGGCCAGGATGACTTACAAGTGTCCATGTGTTAAAATAAATGCCTCAGGCATAGAGCTCTGTGCTGAACACACAAGCTGCATTTACCTCTTCTGCAGTCTCATCCTCATCTTCATCATCAGGCTGGTATTCTTCATCAGAGGAATCATCTTCCTCCAGGGGAATGTCCACAAACTGAGGTGGCTGCACACAAGAGAGAGGGTGACCAGTGTTAACAGGAGGAGGAAGAGCTGCACTCTAAGGGTGCACCATCAGAGCAAATGCTTCAAACTGAGGAAACACCCTGAAGCTCAGAAAGGAAATCCTGAAGAAACCAAAAAAATAAATTACTAAAATATTGGCAAAGGAAAGCAAGTGGTTTGAGAAGGTGCAAGAACAGGCACCTTAATAAATGATTTAGTGTTTATATGATGGAAACTGCATGAGCAGACACCAGCTCAGAGATGGTTTTACACGAGTCTGCTCCAGCCCTCCAGAAGATCTCTGCCTCAGCAGGAAGCCTCCAGTATGGTCTCTCTTTTCCCAGCAATAATTCACTTACCTTCACCTCGTTTGCCTTCTTAATTGGAGAAATATTCCACGTTGGAATCACCTAGGGACAGCAGAAACACTTGGGCTGTGTCACTCAGGCAGGGTCGATCTCATCAATCTAAGGAGCACCTGAGCTTGTGACCTTGATCTCCACAGCAGCCAAGCAACAAACAAAGCCTTCAAATCTCCCATGGGACCTCCAGGAAGCAACTTCAGGACAATGGACACTGGGAGTCCACTGCCCTTCCTAGCCCCGGCTCTGTGCTGCTCCACTCAAATTAACCCTTCTTTTCAACACTGTCTTAACTGATTCTTTTCATTTCAAGACTCAAACCACATTTACACTTCTTTTAGAGGGCCACACAACCAAAGCCACTCACAGAATAACAGGACAGGCTGAGCTGGAAGGGACAAAGATCACCCCTGGCCCTGCACAGGCACCCCAACAACCCCACCCTGTGCTGGGAGCGCTCTCCAAAGGCTCCTGGAGCTCTGGCAGCCTCGGGGCCGGGACCATTCCCTGGGGAGCCTGGGCAGTGCCAGCACCCTCTGGGGGAAGAGCCTTTCCCTGAAATCCAACCCTTCCCTGGTGTCCAACCTGAACCTCCCCTGGCACAGCTCTGCTTTTCCCTCAGGTGCTGTCACTGTCACAAAGAGCAGAAGTTGGAGCTGCCCCTTGGGCAAGGGGAAGGTGCAACAGGAAAAGCAGAAGATCTACTTACCCCTCCTTTCTCCACAACTTCCTTCAGTTTGGAACGAGTCATTTTCGGTTCCTGAGAGTTTAAAACAAGACAACAGCAACAAATTCAGTCCTTTCCTTAATGACAGACTTTTCCCCAGCAACTCTTTATTATGAAGCTTTTCTCTTTTTTAAAATTCACTACCTTTAAATTAATTACCTTTCAGACATGACCACAGTGACCTCAAAAATAACTCCTCATATTTCTGTTTCACAATTTACACTCAGACACTATTCACTTCATCCAGGTGGCAAATCTGATAACGAAACCTAATTATTGCAACAGGTAAATTACTTATTTGTTCTATCTCTTCTCCCCACATCCCATTATGGCCCAGGAAGGCAGAGTGGGGAAGGCCTTGTGCATCTGGAACAACTGACAGAACAAACAAGCAAGCTTCTTACTTACAAACAAAGGAATATCTTCTGTCTCACTGATGGCTGCTTTCATCATGGCCACCACGTGTTCATTTGTGATCACTTCCTAAAGAACACACAAAACCAGGATGTTTATTAAAGAGAAACAAACAACAAAACAAGTGTTAGAATAAACTGCCTGGAAATACGATGGGGAAATACTCACTGTACAACAGGATTTGTAATTGCACTGTAGCAAAAATGATTGTTCAGAGATCAGACAGTAAAATTTAAAGCAGCACAGCAGTGATTAAAACATTTGCACTGCCTTCTCTGTGAATGCTCCCCAGAAGAAACTCCCAGCAGAGAGAAAGAAAATAGTTGAAACAAAAGCCCACACCAGTTCCCCTGATATCAGTTATCAGTCATGTCATGTAATCAGTAAAATGTGCTGATCCCAATCACGGGAGAAATGCTGCTGTGAAGTTACAACAGAAAACCTAAATCTTGATTAAACGTCAATCTTTAAGCACTCACAGGCTCCTAAAAGAAGGGTGTAAATCTCTGGAGAAAGTATGGAATAATATCCAGTCTTTAAAACATTGTGCTACTGCGTCCCAGCAAACACTGCACATATTTAGGAGAAACGGGAAGGCAGGAGAGACACAATATCCCAGCCTGCATTTTCTGAATGCCTCCAGAAGGCTGCAGGGAAGGCAGGTGACTGTGAGGAATCTCCAGCCCTCCCACAGCAGCGTGTGATACAGAAAGGCATTAATCTGGGGCACTTGCACAGAATCCACTGGGGAATCTGCCTGAAAGAACCACGGCAGTCCCCAGGCTGTTTGCCACAGCGATGGCAAAAAGGGAAAATATCTGAGGTTGCCTGGATTTGAACAATTCTGGCTGCAGGGAAAATAAAAGGTACGATTTTTGATCTTGTGGAAAAATAAATACTATTGCTGTCCAGATCACATTTTGGGATGAACTGAAAAGACTCAACAGAGGTGCAGAGCTAGAGATTCATTCCAAAACTGTGACAACACAAATATTCTTCTGGCAGCTCCTCTCTAACTGAGAGTTGTGTGATGGATATTAACTAAAAGTGATGCATTTCTGTCAGCACCACTAGAATTGCATCAGAACTTTATGATGAAACAACTCATTCAAAAAAGGAAACAGAGTTCACAGCCTACACCTGCTCATACGGGCCCAGAAAGATCATTTTAGTTCAGTTATTCCTGCAGCTGCTGCTCAGGAAAAGCAAAACAGGCCCAGGTGCCACTGTAAACACGGGGAAGTTGGGATCAACAGCTGCCAAAGCAGGCTCCAGGCGAGTGGCACGGACACCACGTGATCCCATCTTCACAGGGAATCCATGGGATTCCCCCTCTGCAGATTTATTAGCAGAGATCAGGATGTGGGTGCTGCCCAGGAATCAGGAACCCAAGAGCCACCACGAGTCCCCAGCAGGCTGGCCTGGAGCCCGGCCCCCACACTCACGTGCAGGATGTTCCTCACGTTGACCACAGTCAGGTTGTGCTGTTTGGCTCCATCTTCCAGGGTGCGATCCAGGGACTCGTCCAGTTTGATATCACAGGACAAGGAGCCCTCTTCTTCCGGGCTTTTCCCTTCTCTTTTCCGTTTGGTTGCCTTCCTCCTCCTCTTCCTCCTCTCGACATCCTCCCCATCCTGCTCCTCTGAAAATCAGCAGAAGTGGAATCTCAAACCTCGCCTGCTTCGCATCCAGCACATCGTGAGAGGGTGAGTTTGAAAATAAGCACAAACTAAAATTCTGCAGCTCCTGAAGCAGCAAAACTTCCATCAGCTGATGCGAGACCAGAAAGAAAATGGAAGAAACCTTCTTGTTTCTTCAAACAGAAACAGCCATGAGAACTAGAAATTCTTTTGAATGATGGATTCAAGTTCTGCAGGACCTGACTGAGCTACTCGAGCTCATGAAGCTCATGCAGTTGCCAGCTCCTCCAGAATCATTTACAGAACGGCCTCAGCAGCCTTTTTACACCTTTAACAACATTGCAAAACTCCAGGTACCACACAGCAAGAACAGGTTACAGTCTCCAGGATTTAAAAAGTGCCTTCCTGCTTTGCTGTCTCAGAGAAAGAAAAGAATCACCACTTTCTCTGAAGCAGAGCAGTGATTTTTAGTAACCAAAAACTGCAGAGATCAACTCCAGTAAGTTCCACTGGAACACCTTTACTTTACTGAGACACTGAATTATGGAGTACAAGATGAAAAAAAAAACCAGCACCTACACACCCCCCACCATCTTCACAATTCCAGAGCTTGCTGTATCAGTCACAACATTTATCCAATGGAATAAACAGCCCCAAATCCAAATTTTCCTCATCACTCTGCTGGGACCACTCACCAGCTCTGGTGTTCTTCGGTGGCTTCATCGTGGTGGGATTTCTGGCAGCCACCTGCAGGGAGCTTCTCCCTGGAGACTCTGGCACTGCACCAGGGTTTTCACTTGGATATGGATCCCGCTGAGAACTCACTTCCACCTCTGTGTACAGCTTAGGGATTTTCCCTGGAAACAGAACACGCAGCTGTAGCCAGACACGCCACAGGGACAGAGTAAAGATAACACACCAAAGTGTGCACTACGACTAATCCTAACAAATTAATTTTCCATTCATCTTCCACTGAACTTCCCATTCAGACACACCAAACAAACTGCACAAGCCTAACTCAGCCATGTTTTAAACAGCTCCATCCTGCTGGAAACAGACCCAGGCACAGAGATCCCATTCCAGCCCTTTCAGCCTCACTCCCTCACTATTAGCTGGGCACAGCCACGCTCAAACCCACCCCTGTCACATGAGCCAACTGCCAGAACCTGGGGATTTGTTCCAAACATGGTTGTAGTCCCTGTTGTACAAATGCAACTGCCACAGGAGAGGCAGGCACAGCCAGGGGGTTATTCCCAGCTGGAACAGCACAGCTGGCTGCACCCTTGGGATGCATTTTCACAGCCACCATGGGCCAATGAACCCACATGGCCGCAGGGGTGGCTACAAACCCTTCAAACCCTTCCCCTCCTGTTCTGGGCAGACACACAGGTTCCACAGCCTAGAAAACTACTGGGATCTGTCCCATTCCACCTCCTTCCTTGACACAAACTCAGCTTTCAGTCAAATCAGGGAGCTCGTCACAGCAGCACAAGAACCAGAGACAGCAATTCTCACTGAGAATCACAGAATCCATCAAGTCTGAAGGGCCACGGTGGGTCACCTGCTCCCACCTCCCTGCGCAGGCAGGGCCATCCCAGAGCACAGGGCACAGCACTGGGGCTCTGGGATATCCCCAGGGAGGAGGCTCCACAGCCCCTCTGGGCTCTGCTCGGGGCTGGGCACTGCCCAGGGCAGGAGTTGTGCCCCCTGGGCAGGGGCAGTTCCTGGGCTCAGGCCCTGCCCGTGGCTCTGGGGCCGTTGCTGGCCCCGGAGCAGAGCCCGGGCCCTGCCCTGCCCCTCCCTGCGCCCAGGGACAGCCCGGGCTGAGGGCCCCTCTCAGCTGGGGCTCCTCTCCAGGCTGAGCAGCCCCAGCTCCCTCGGCCTGGCCTTGTGAGAGAGATGCTCCAATGCCCTCATCTCTGGCCTCACAGGGGCTAAGAATAAGAAACAAGTGTTGCCCCTTTCCCAAACAATCCCAGACTGGTTTGGGTGGGGAGGGAGCTCAAAGCCCATCCAGTCCCACCCCTGCCGCGGCAGGGACACCTTCCACTATCCCAGAGTGCTCCAAGCCCCGTCCAACCTGGCTTGGGCACTTCCAGGGATGGGAAAATATTGGAAAGACCTAATTTTCATTCTAATCTATAACATTTCCTAGGGGAAAAAAAAAATCCGAAACAAAACAAACACCACAAAATCCCAGGGCCCAAAGCCGCCGCCCCTCCCGGTACCTTCCGCCGCCACCGCCGGGCTACCGGGGCCCGCGGGGAGCTCCTGCCCGGGGCCTGGGGCCGGTCTCCCGGGGAGTTTCCTCCCGCCCTTCGGCGAGGCCTCCCCGGGTCCCCTCCCCGCGGGCCTGGCGGAGCCGCCGCCATCGGCAGCGCCGGTCGCGGCGAAGCCTCCGGGCAGCTCCGCGTCCTCCCCGCGCTCCCTCGGGCTCGGCGGCCCCGCCGCCGCCGCTCTGCGCTTCTTGCAGGGCAGCATCTTCAGCGCCAGCGACATCGCAGCCGCGGGGCCGCTCCGGGGCTGCTGTGGGCCCCGCTCGGGCCGCCCGGTCCCGCTCGG